>WHUZ01000121.1:0-140797 GCA_015179045.1 Kalaharituber pfeilii | reverse complement strand
GGACATACAATAAAATAACCAAAACTTCCACTGAAATAAAAGTATATAGGAGAGCCCTGCCATGCCCAATAGCTGCAAGCGCAGGTATACGAATACGGTAAAAAAAAAAAAAAACAGTATAGCAATCACTAAGAGGAGCAAAAAAAGCATGACGGCTCTTACTTGTTATCTTGCCATAACCTATAAGATTTAGCTTATTCTGCTGCATCTCGTACCATAGAGAGAAATGAGTCATACCTGTCAAATTGAGCTTATTCTTGTGCTGTCGAGAGAGACTTATCATACCTGTTAATTAAGATCATCCTGCCTCATCTTACGATGTGGAAATGGTACTGCTCTCCTTATAGATTGAGTCTATATGTAGCCATTGACGGAAATCTGTCATACCTATCAGGTTCAGCTCATTCTGCCTCATCTTATACTGTTGAGAGGGGTCTACAATACCTGTTAAATTTAACTTATTATGTCTCATCTCTCACTATCAAAAGGGGCCTATCATACTTTGTTAATAGAGCTTATACTACTATATCTCCCGCCATCGTGAAGGGTCTACCATACCTGTGAAATTTAACTCATATTACCATATTCTGCATTGTTGAAGGCTGCCATCCTGTCAGATTAAGCTGTTGTTGCCATATCTCACATAGTTGAGGAGGACCTAGCATACCTATTAAGTTGAGCTGTTGTTGCCATATCTCGCGTGGTTGAGTGGACCTAGCATACCTATTAAGTTGAGCTAGTTAGCAGCAGTAAAAGGAGTGGTTGCTTGTGCTTTGATTCCTGCCTACACGAGATGCAATTCGGGCATGATTTTGTTGTTGCCATATCTCGTATGGTTGAGTGGGACCAGCATACTTGTTAAGTTGAGCTCATGTTAGTATATTTCGCGTGAGTGGGACCTAGCATACCTATTGAGTTGAGCTTATGTTGCCATATCTTACACCATCAAGGTATGCGATTGTTACAGCATAATCGTTCTCATGCTATAACACCGTCTTGTTTAAGTGTCGTCAAAAGGTACTACCAACTATAAAGCCTACCAGTCGGAAGTTTAGCTAACCCGATACTAGTCAGGTCTGTGGTAGTGGAACTTCTTCGGTTAAGAAGTAAGTAACTACTAAGATTAGCAATCTTGGTTACTAACTCTTCGGCAGCTCCTGTTGTACTATTCGTTGTACGATAACCTTTTCTTATTTTCTTATATCATCGATCTTTGCATAGGGATCGGAGTTATGATGGTATTTTTAGATAGAGGCTTGCATTAGAGGTTTCAAGTTCTCGTATTTGTTGTTCTAGAATTTATTGTAAGGGTTGGTCAAAAAGAAAGGCTGTCACTTGGCTTTTTTCAGGGTCTGGCTTGATCCCCAGAATCCGTTCAAGCTGAATTTGTTAACAGCTTTGAAGAACTACATTTTGTATAAATAGAAGCCTGACCCACCGGAGTTAGAAGGGCAAGGACCCGGAACTCAACCCTAACAAATATAAAGCTTTCTTACTACCTTAACTACTTTATTTTCCGTGACTTATATTTAATTATATTTCACGTTGCACTTAGTTATTTAGTAAACGGCTTACCCCCAACGTACCCCGTAACACTATATTTGTTGGGTCTCGTTTCGCCACAACCTCACAAATAACCAACAATGGCGTCCTACAACTTCCCTGTGATTCCCAAGCTATTGACTGCTGGGAACGAACTAGTCTATTGGAGATCTAAAGATGAAGTGGATTCGGATTCCAGTGCAGAAGCAGCACAATCGGCCCTCACCACCACTCCAAGACCAGGACTCCGGCCTCGAACAAAGTCTCAGTCCCAGCAATTGCGCATTGAGGACACTCAAGAACTAAATTGGATTCAGATCCACCAAAGCCGCGTGGATCAATTGATCCTACAGAGACAAGAGAAGCTTACCCTTCTGATTCCTATCTTAGAGGCAGTGAATCCGGGACATGTCAGCTCACTAATAGCACAATTCTCCTCATGGGCGTGGAATTTAGTTTCACAGCTTAAAGAAGATATAGCAGATGAGCTCGAAAAAACCCGAAGCGAGATAAGCCGCCCACTACCGACAGAACTACCGGTAGCAATGGACGTTGACCGAAAAGAAGAATTAGAAGCCGAATTCCTAAAACAGGAATTCATCAATCTCCAACAGCAGCTCAAGCACGATGCTAACAAGTACAAGCAACGTTATGAAGCACAAATCCAAGCCGAAGCCCAAGCTTGGGAAACCAAGCTTCGGGAACAGCTAGGAAAGGAAAAAGCCGATCACGAAGCAACAGTCTTAGCCGCCGCCGAGAAGTACCGACTCGAAATGGAGACTGCCAAACTCAAGTGGGAGGCAGATACCATGGAAAAGATACGGAACCTAGAGCAGCAGTACACCAAGGATGCCAATGCTACTATTATCAAGGCCTTAGACGAGAAAAGAGCCATGGTTGCCGCCTTGGAGTCTCAACTACAGGACGCCAGAATCCTCCTCGACAAGCAGAAGGCCGAGCAGAAGGATCTAGAAGGAAAAATCCTATCCCAAGAAGACGCTATTAGAGCTGGTCAAGGACAGGTAACAATATTAGAAGCAGAAATCACCTCTCTCAAGAACCAGAATAAAGAGCTGCAAGACAAAATAACAGCTCTTGAAGTCAAACTTCCGCCCTCCCGACCGCCAACTAGATCACCATCTCCGTCACGAACAGTGACCACCGTCCTCTCCATCCGACCAGCACCATCTCCTCCTCCAAGAAAGAAAGCCAGGCACGAAACCAGACGATGGGATTCACCTGAACCCGAACCCACTGGCCAGTACATCCCATTCGCCCGCCTCCCGACTCTAAGAACTTGGGATGGCAACCTGGACGGACTACAAGTATGGAAGTCCGAAGTAATGGACTTAGTATACCTCCGAGAGCACCGCCGAACCTTTGCTGAAGAAGATACCAAAATTCTGTATGCATCCCGATCTCTAACCAAGGAGGCAGCAGAATGGCATAGCCAAAACAAACATATGTACATGGGTCCGGGGCTCGGAGAGATACTACATTGGAAAAATGGATGGACGATTTGGCAGAGGGAATGGGAATCCACATGCAAGAGCAGCAAATGCGAGATAAACTCGATACCTACACACAGAAGGGCAAAATCATGGACTATATCAACACCATGAAGAAAATGAACCACCTAGCCAATTACGACGAAAAAACGTTCAAGGACAAGGTGGTCAAAGGGTTGAAAAGAAACATTGCCCAATTCTTCCTCATGCAGCCAGGAGTACCCAATGAATCGCTTGATGACTGGTGCAAACGCGTAATAGCGGTTGGCATGCGGGACGAGCGAACAACGCAAGTTGTGGTCACAGTGGTGGTAACAAACCTAGTGGCCATTCAAAGGGGAAACAATCTTCAGAGAAGAAGAAGGACAGTGTGGAAACTACGACCTCTAAGCCCAGCCCATACCTCCCCGGCTCCTCCAAGGAACTCAGCGCCAAATGGAAGGCCGATGGGAAATGCTCTCGCTGTGGAAGAAAAGGCCACACTTTCAGCAAATGCGTGGCTACGGAAATCGTGAAGGAGTGGAAGACGACCCAGCCAACTAATCAGTCGGGTAATAAGAGGAAGAGAGATGACGACAGGAAGGAGGACAAAAAGGAGGTAAGGAAAATTAAACAAGAAAACAAAGGAGACTCGGCTGGGATACAGGCTCGCAGCCTAGCGTCACGCATCACCACTCTCGATGAATCCGAGTCGGAAAACTAGAAAGGCAGATCTTAGCCAACGAAGTGTCTGCCCCTCCTCCTCCTCCAGTTGGCCTCACTCCTCCTCCAATCCTCGAAGGACCTCCAGCAAAGAAATCAATCATTCGCAAAGCCGAGCTAAAATGGAAGGAAAACGGTATCTCAAAATCAGTAATGATTAGAGTATGTATCGACCAGGAGCAGAAACGTCAATGCTCTCCAACAAAGTACCAATCCCACGCATCAAAAGAAAATTCCCCATCAAGTTCAGAGGAGCCGGAGGTGTGCCCTTACCAAACACTGGGACAGAGTATACCCCAAAGCTCCAAATGACCCTTATCGACGATACCGGTAAAGTTCATAAAGAACTCATCGACTTCGACATGGGTGATGGAGGAAAGGACTATGATGCACTCTTGTCAATGACGTGGATGGCTAGTCACCAGCCATACATTGATTGGGACTTGGACTATGTTGAACTAAATCACGCCAAATGCTCGAAACACATCAAGGCTAGGCGCTTTGAACTTTGTGAAGCGGAGGAACTTTACACGACTGAAGAATGGCAAGCAGGGCAAGTGTTTTTTGGTGGATATATGCGTATCGTGGGACGAAAAACACCCCAAGTGCGCATCTACCAAACGGAAGCTGGCAAGCAGGTGACCTTTGACCTAGCAGCATGGAAGAAGAAATTCCCGAAGGTTTTCGACCCCGAGACCGCAGCAAAACTACCCCCGCACCGATCATACGACCATCGCATACCTCTACAAGAAGGACAACAACCTCCATGGGGACCTATTTACCGATTAAGTGAGAAGGAATTGGAAATCCTTAAAGAATATATCGAACAGATGTTAAAAGAAGGAAAGATCCGACCCTCACAATCCCCGGCAGGTGCACCTATCCTGTTCGTCCCAAAAAAGAATGGCAAACTACGCATGTGTGTCGATTATAGAGGCCTTAACCGAATCACTATCAAGAACCGCTACCCCCTCCCACTAATGGCAGAACTCCGAGACCGACTCCGCAAGGGCAAATACTTCACCGCCCTTGACTTAAAGAACGGATACAACTTGGTACGAATTGCCAAAGGGGATGAGTGGAAGACAGCCTTTAGGACTCGGTACGGCCACTACGAATACACAGTTATGCCATTCGGACTCTGCAATGCACCAGCAACCTTCCAGGAGTTCATGAATGAAATCTTCAAAGACATGATCGATCAGGGTTTACTGGCATACATCGACGACCTACTAATATATGCCGAAACCCTAGAAGAACATAATACAATCCTGGAAGAGGTGTTGCGCAGGCTACAGGAAAATGGTTTGGCTATACAAGAGGAAAAATGCGAGTGGTGCGTGGAGGAAGTTGAATTTTTGGGTTATCACATCTCGGGGAAAGGAATCTCGATGTCCACCGATAAAATCCAGGCTATCCTTGATTGGAAGACCCCTGGTACTAATGAACACTCCAACTTGAAGACAGATATACAATCCTTCCTAGGATTTGCTAACTTCTACCGACGCTTCATTAAGGACTACAGTAAGATATGCTTACCTCTAACTCGACTACTCAATAAAGAGGCAAAGCTAGTCTGGGGACCTCCGCAAGAGGAAGCTTTCCAACAACTTAAGGAAGCTTTCACGACTGCTCCGATTCTAGCACACTATCACCCAGAACACGAAATCATTCTGGAAACGGATGCAAGCGACTTCGCACTTGGAGGGATCCTAAGTCAGAAGCAAGAAGACGGCAAACTACACCCAGTTGCGTTCCATTCCCGGAAGTTCACCCCAGCCGAAATTAACTATGACATCTTCGACAAGGAGATGCTGGCTGTGGTGGAATGTATGACAGATACCTGGAGAGAATACTGTGAAGGTGCTAAGCACAGCATCAAAGTCTATACCGACCACGACAATCTCCGGATCTTCAACACCATTAAGAAGCTATCTCGCCGTCAAGCACGATGGGCAGAAAAACTTGCCCCATTCGACTATACAATCATCTACCGAAAAGGAAAAGCGAATGCCAAGGCAGATGCTTTATCCAGACGTGGTGACCACGCCCTTAAGAAGGGGAGTGGACAGCGAGATCAGCAAGAAACTAAGTTCTGGGAAGAAGGAACGTGGCAGGAAGAGGAAGAAATTTTGACTGCAAGAACAATAAAAGCTCTGAAAATGGTAGCATTAACTGACGAATGGAGGAGCAAGCTAATCGAAGAAGGGAAAAAGGACAAATGGTATACTCAACTTAAGGAACGCATCCAGCAGAAGAACGATAACGTCGATAAACGATTCAGTATCCGTGACGAAGTAGTCCTACACAACAACCGGTTTGTGATACCAACGGCCCTTAGACAGGAAATACTTCAAGCAAAACATGATCATCCCCTCGCCGGCCACCTCGGAATCGAAAAAACCACAGAACTTATCGGCAGGGACTTCTATTGGCCTAACGCTCACAACGATATCACGGAATACATTGGCGCATGCTTGGAATGCCAAAGGAACAAGGCACGAAGACACAAGAAATATGGCCTCCTTCACCCTCATGAGATACCATACCAACCATGGTCCTCTATCAGCATGGACTTCATTACCGAACTCCCTCCTTCAGACGGCTTCACACAAATATGGGTAGTAGTGGATAGGTTCACTAAGATGGCTCACTTCATCCCTCTAGCAGAACAATCCGCAGAACAATTAGCAACTACCTTCCTTCGAGAAATATGGCGACTCCACGGCTTACCGAAGTCTATTATATCGGACCGAGACCCGAAGTTTACTTCGAACTTCTGGCAGGAACTCATGAAGAAACTCAAAGTCAACCTAAACATGAGTACCACTGCACACCCGGAAACCGATGGACAAACCGAAAGAGTCAACCAAACCCTCGAAGGTTACCTCCGCAACTACGTCACCTACCACCAGGACAATTGGAACCAACTCTTACCCCTCGCAGAGTTCGCATACAATAACGCACAACATAGCTCCACCAAGACCTCACCTTTCTTCGCCAACTACGGCTTTCACCCCCTTGTTGATACCATCAATGAGGAGGAGGCCCTCAACGTACCCTCGGGAGAACTCACAGGAGAATGGGAACGGATTCGCAAGGAACTGAACAAATCAATCGAACGAGCAGCTAAGTGGTACGACCAACATCACGCCCAACAGCCAAACTTCAAGGAAGGAGACAAAGTCATGCTTAACGCCAAAAACATTCCGACAAAAAGACCTTCCAAGAAACTCGACGCTAAGTTGATCGGACCCTTCACTATCGAAAAAGCAATAGGCAAACGTTCCTTCAAGCTTAAGTTACCATACAACTTGAAGATGCACCCTGTCTTTCACGTTTCACTGCTCGAACCGTTCAAAACATCCGCTCTCAACCCTCTACCCGACCAACCATCCCCACTAATGCAAGAAGGCGAGGAAGAATACTTCATAGCCTCCATCACCGACGTACGATACAACGGTACCAAGAAGACACTAGAGTACCTTGTGCAGTGGGAAGGTTATGGGCCCGAGGAGGCAACATGGGAAAGCCTAGGCGAACTATTAATGGATGATGGATCACCGGTGGATGCACTCAAAGAATTCCGCGAACGATACCCTGATAAAGAAAAACAAGCCGAATCAGGGCAACGAGGAAGAAAGAGAAAGAGAAGTTAGAAATGCAGTCAAGTTACCGACCTAGAGTGCAGATATATCTGTCATAAAGGTACGGCATGGACCTAACCTACGAACTTAAGTTCGTATAGTGTTAACACTTATCCTAGATACAAGCCAAGGTGTCAAACGGAAAAGTGTTCAAGGGGTCAAGACACTACGAATATAGTAGTATGTCTTATGATAAATAGGTAAAGCTCTTACCAACTACCTTCAACGTCAAAGACTAAGTAGAGGCACAGCCTATAGTCAGGACATCACGGAATATTACCTTGAGTACGATCACGGCAATTAAGTTGCTAAGGTCAAGGTAAGAGATCCACCGACGCTAAGCTGTACGGCTTATATTCTTTTAAGAAATTAAAGAATAATAGCTAACAGGCACTCGGGACGTGTGCTCTAAGAAGGGGAGTACTGTTACAGGCATAATCGTTCTCATGCTATAACACCGTCTTGTTTAAGTGTCGTCAAAAGGTACTACCAACTATAAAGCCTACCAGTCGGAAGTTTAGCTAACCCGATACTAGTCAGGTCTGTGGTAGTGGAACTTCTTCGGTTAAGAAGTAAGTAACTACTAAGATTAGCAATCTTGGTTACTAACTCTTCCGGCAGCTCCTGTTGTACTATTCGTTGTACGATAACCTTTTCTTATTTTCTTATATCATCGATCTTTGCATAGGGATCGGAGTTATGATGGTATTTTTAGATAGAGGCTTGCATTAGAGGTTTCAAGTTCTCGTATTTGTTGTTCTAGAATTTATTGTAAGGGTTGGTCAAAAAGAAAGGCTGTCACTTGGCTTTTTTCAGGGTCTGGCTTGATCCCCAGAATCCGTTCAAGCTGAATTTGTTAACAGCTTTGAAGAACTACATTTTGTATAAATAGAAGCCTGACCCACCGGAGTTAGAAGGGCAAGGACCCGGAACTCAACCCTAACAAATATAAAGCTTTCTTACTATCTTAACTACTTTATTTTCCGTGACTTATATTTAATTATATTTCACGTTGCACTTAGTTATTTAGTAAACGGCTTACCCCCAACGTACCCCGTAACAAAACTAGTCATGGTATAGCATACCTATCTAACATAGGTAGGCTGCTTACTCTATAGCCATGATAACCCCATGACGTAGCCAAACACGACCAAACTAGCTACGCTTCCTCAGAATAGGTAATAGAGTATATGTCTAGATCTTATTGATCTCAGGCAGGATCATTAACACTTGGCAGCTCAGAGTATGTCTAGTATAGGATTTGGGATATACCAAATAGGTCACTACCCATCTCCTAAAAATTGGCTCAATGAATATGTGGAAGATAATTCCATGTATTCTACCATGCTCTGGCTTCAATTTGAGCCCCCTTGAGAGCTCTTTGCACTTAGTGAGCGGCACGAGCCGAGCTAGCTCGAGCTCAAACGAGCCAAGATCATGCTAGTGTTTTTCTTGACAGCTCGCTAAAATGCATCTCGATTAAGGAAAAAATCGCCATATGCGCCCGGAGCATAGGGCGCACAGGAAAAAAACTGGGGAACATGTCACAACGCATCCCTGTCGTGTGCGCCATGTTGCACCCTGTCGCTCGTGGATCGCCCTGGGAAATGCGGTAACATGACGACCTCCCTTGGCATTCAAGAACATGTTAGCCTAGCCCATAGCGCAATACAAAGCTAACTTCACATCTTTGATGTACCACACAATAGTGGCAATACCTGGGCTAGGTTGCTTCTGTGTGTTGCTCCCTAGCATCATCTACAATGAGACTTTGCTGCATGAGTTTGCCAACACGTAAACTTGACTCTACAACGCGCGATCCCAGTCAGTATGTTGTCATAACACAGGTAACATGCTGGGTCTCGCTGGTAACGCAGATGACCTGATGGGTCTCGTTAAGCATGTAGTTGACATGATTGAGCTCATTGGGGACGCAATTTACTCTATGGTCTCGTTGGGGGGCACTGCAACTGGAGTACCACGTTGTCAACTCTGTTTACATATCCTCATGTGTTCTCAATTCGGTATACTATAATGAATTATTTATTTATTACTAGCTATCACGATATATACAGGTTCCATTTCACCACCCTTCCATGCCACACTCCACTGCATCCCTGTAGATTAAGTCTTTTATCACATATCTCGCGCTGCAGAGGAAGGCCTGCCATACCTGTGAAAGTGAGCTCATGTTCACATATTTCATGATGTTGGAAGCGACCCACCATACCTGTAAACTGAGCTCACATTGCCACATCTCGCGCCGTCGAAATGGCCCGTTAAATTGATCTCATTCTGCTATTCTCGTATCGTCGAAAGGGCCCTGCGGTAACTGTAAGATTGAGCTCATGTTCACATGTCTCGCGACTTTGAAAGAGATCTGCCATACCTGTGAATCGAGCTCACATTGCCACATCTTGCACTGTTGAAAGGGCCCTACGGTACCTGTCAAGTTAATCCCATGTTCGCATACTCGCAATGTCGAAAGGGGCCTGCCATACCTGTTGTACTCAGTTCATTCTGCCACATCTCGTGCTGTCAAAAGAGACCTGCAATACTGGCAAATTGAACTCATTCTGCTCCTCGAAAGGGCCCTGTAATGCTGTTAAGTTATCTCATGTTCACACATCTCATGACATTGAAAGGGACCAGCCATATCTGTGAATTGAGCTCACGTTGTTACTTTTTGTACCGTCGAAAGGGCCCTGTGATACCCTTTTAATCTCATGTTGCCATATCTCGTACTGTCAAGAGAGGCCTGCCATACCTGTTAATAGAGCTCATTCTATAGCATTTCGTGCTGTCAAGGAAGACCTGTTAATATATGTGAGTAAGTTGTGCGATGTGTGAGTAGGTTGTGTGATGTGTTGCCTCGCCTTGAAGAAGGACGTTCAATGAAAATTGACTCCTGAATTGACTCCTGAATTCAACGTGCAATTAGGGGCAATTCTCACAGTGTCAACATGCAGGCCGGAGCCAGATTGATCAGCAACCCGTCCTATGCCTACTCTGGTTGTATCATGCTACTGTGGTAGTCTGGTTGCCATTGTGGGCTATCCTAGCCGACCCGTGAGATCACAGTGGACAGCTGAAGTGGCCTGAGCGACCTCATCAGCACCGAATTTGGCAACTTATCTCTTGGGCGGGCAAAACTTCGCTAAATTCGATGCACTAGTTTCACTGTGTGGCGTCCAGCCAAGAGGGTCTGTGTACTATCAAATTCCTGACCTCAAGCAATGGCCAGTACATATCTTAGGCACGGGAACAGCGCATATCTATTCAATGTCTTTATATCTACTAGAACGTTCTCGAAGTTATTTATTACAGTACTTGAAAGCAAGAAGACAATCCTACTCGAGGAAGGCAAGCAGACGAGTTCCGTGGTAGCTTACCTGGAGACACCAAAGGACATCGGGAAAGTCAGACTCGGAGGAAGGTGGTTGAAGGCAGACGTGTATGAGACAAACAGGGGAAGGAAGTAGACAGGTCTTAGACACGGCTCTGGGTGGAAACTACCCGCATCACGAAGGACACGCGGGAAACACATGTATTTAGTGAATTCCTTTTCTTTAGTTAATATATACCTCGCCATAGCCCATAGGGCGGCACGCGAGTAATGAAATTAAAAAAAAAAAAAAAGTTCTTGAAAGGAAGGTCAATGCGCTTGTAGCGAGATATTAAATACTATTATGAATTTGTGCAATATGTCGTATACCACTTTGTCAGAACCAGTATTATTTTTACTATTTCCACAGAATGACAACAGCATAACTATTAGATCATGTAGTTAGTCCTAGCAGTCAATATAATATGGGCTTATACAGTCTCATTAGTCTCGTAGTAGGCGAGTGCAATCCCACAAGTAAATGTGTCATTGCAAATTTGATATGATTGATCGGCATGACAAGGACCAAAAGTAGTGAAACTAGTGCATCGAATTTAGCGAAGTTTTGTCCGCCTAAGAGACACGAGACCCAACAGGGGCCCAAGCGCCTCAACAAGGCCGTAAGTGAGTCAGGACGTAGCTGACCCCGCCCGTTTTGCAATAGCGTAAACTTGATTTCAATACTAACAAGGGCAGTTCAGGCATGCTGCGATATTGCCCAATTGAGTTAATTGACCATCTTTACCCCATTGGGCATATTGGGCGCACACATGAGATATGGAATTGTAGAATATATTTGAATATATCAGGCACTTGAGCACATATGACATATTGAGCATATTGTATAAGTACATATCCAGTACATCAAACAGGCTCAGTGCGCGTAGGAATATTGAACATATTGAGTGCATGCGAGCATAGTGAGCATATTGAGCATGTTGAGCATATTGAGCATGTTGAGCATGTTGAGTGCGCATATGAGATGTAGGGCATATTGGGCACATTGAGCACATTGAGCATGTTGAGTGCGCGCACATGAGATGTAGGACACATTGCGCGCATTGAGCATGTTGAGCACGTTGAGCACGTTATGACGCTGGCAGCAGGATCACTTGCATCATGAGCGCTGAGGACCTTTTGTAATGCCATGGGTGCACCAAAGCAGAAAACTGATTTTATGTTTGGTCTAGCGGACGGTAACTCTCTGCGTTTACCACCTCTGTAACATAGGGTTTTTTTTTTTTTAAATTCACGTGACCCTGCATGCAGCTTTCCGCCATGGCAGGGCAAGTAACATAGGGTGCGGACGTCGCAGTGCAAGCAGCAGCAGCGCAATGGCCACGCATTTCTTTCGTAGTATAGTTTCATAGCATTTTTTACTCAGCAATTTCATGATTATGAAATAATCAACTTGGCAAGTTGGAAACTAAATTCTGTTGAAGATTATGCAACGAGCATCACGGGACATATCACGTGAGGCTGCCATGTGTGAAGGATAGCACATGAACCGAGATTATGGTATAAGGTAATTCCATGTGATGAGGAATGTAAGTTGTGGATACGTGTTGTGATAATAAGCAACCTTAATACTCGCACAATTCGCTAGCAGCTCATGTCTATAAACAGGTGGATGTTAGGAGCACATACTGTACGTTGAATAGAAGACATAAGTGTGAACAATCTAATACGCATTCCTGCGCATCTTTTCCGTATATGTTGCTACGTATTTTGGTATCTTGGCGTGCTGATAGTGGTATCTTGGCGTGCTGAGAGTATCATGCTGCCGCTGAGACACAATTGGTCACCAGCAGTACAAAATGACGCCATGGATGGTGGCTTCACTTTTAGCGCGACATGGCGCTGAGAAGAGGTGAAATGCATCCAGGGCGCACGAGGCGCTTGTGGGGTTTTCAGGACCCGGGCGCTTCAGGGCGATTTTTTTTTTTTGCCGATGTGCTTAGCCAGTGCAAGGTTTCATAAACTGTAAATATCTAATATAGTAGTAATAATTAGAGACTTGGAGCCCATTCTGACCTACCAAGTTCTAGTGAGCGGCACGAGCCGAGCCAGCTCGAGCTTAAGACAGACTAGTGTTTCTCTTGACGGCTCGCTAAAATGATGGCTCACTAAAATGCTCAGCCAGCGCACGGTTTCATAGTTAACTGTAAATACTGAATATGGTAATAAATTAGAGACTCGGAGGTCATTCCAACCTGCTAACAAGTTCTATAGATATTAAAAGTGATTCAATTACATAGACCTATATCAAGTCTGTTACGTTTAATATCTTTCAAGGTCTCTAGGAGATAAGTTGTACATTTTAAAAGTGTATTTATAGGCCTCTCTATTCTTTCTATCCTCTTGAAATTCTTTTCTCTTTACCGGTATCCAATATCAAGACTTCGGAACTCATACTACGCTTCGAGACCCTTAATCCTCATACTATACTTCAAGCACTTTATCAATATGGCAACCAATTCTACCTCAATTCGTGACGCCTTTCTTGCCAGCCTAGCTGGCCGATATTCTTCAGGTAAAGACCAGCATACTATTTTGAACTCTCATCATCATAGTTACCTGTATGAAAGATGTATGATTTTGCGGCGAAAAGTATCAGATACTGAGCACGAGATTTTGTGTATGCATTGTTCCAAGACTTGGCAACTACATCTATGTTACTTCGCCATTTTTGAAAGTCACATGCATCACTTCCACTTTCTACAACTGAGGAAAATACTCACCTTTCAGAACTAACGGTATCAACTAGCAACGCCACAGAATCAAAGCGACGAACACCATTTGACATAATGGTTCCACCAAAGCGAGCTAAATCAGATGGCTTTTCCGAAACACAGTACCGTGAACTTCTCTGCCGCTTTCTTATCTCAACAAATTCACCAATCAAACTGGCAGAAAAGGCATCATTTTTAGAGCTCCTCCAATATTGCAACCCGAAAACTCAAAAAATCTCAGCTCGGACTATACATAGAGATATTCTGAAACTCTATAACAAAACTCGGGAAGGTGTTATTCAACTTTTACGTACACACATGGAGTCACAAGGGCGCTTTAGTTTTACCATTGATGCTTGGACCGCTAGTAATTTTAGTCCTTACTTAGCTATTACTTGTCACTTTATTGATGCGATTCATTGGATTCCTCATTCACTACTTCTCTCATTTCCACAAGTTCATGGCACCCACACTGCACAAAATCAATGTAATGTTCTGAAAGAAACGTTCATTAATTTTAATGTTCAGAATGCAATTCGCGCAATAACAGCAGATTCTGCAACAACGAATGATGCAACATTTCGTCTCTTAGAAAATGCCTTCTCCAGCTTCACTAAACGCGATGGTCATGTTCGATGTATGGCTCATATTATTAATTTAGCGGTTCAAAAGATTATTTCATCTCTCAGCATTACGGCAGAAGAATTGGAACTGGAATTGGTGGAAGACGAAGAGATTGAATTAAATCAAGAGCACTCTGAAATTGATATTAAGGATACAATATCAATCGCACGTCGCATTATTGCTCTTATTCGAAATTCACCAAAATTATGGGATGCGCTACAAATGCAACTTCAGGTTTCCAACATTAAACAATTGCGCCCAATCTTGGATTCACCAACACGCTGGAATTCAACTGAAACTATGCTGCAAAGACTTCTTTATCTTCGCTCTGGTATGCTCTCTATCTATTTCTTTTACATTAATACTTACATATTTTTAGGTATCGAAAAAGTATGTCTTTTTGAGCCTATGCTGAAAAAGTATAACTGACATCTTTCTGAACCGCAATGGGCTTTACTTATGCAGCTGGTAAAAGTATTCGGAATTTTTGTTTCAGCAACCCGATAACTTTCTGGTTCAAAATACCCAACTCTCTGGAGTACACTACCATATTTTGCAGCATTAATGGGTAGGCTAGAAACATTTAGTGCTACGGAGTCTAATATTGTTCTCAAGAATGCAGTTAATGAGGCCTCTGCTCATGCAATAGTAGGAATGGTAGCAATGGTACTACCAGTGCTATATTACAATACATGAGTAGTAACAGCTTGAGATCTGTAACATAGTACTGTATGCTCCTGTAGCAAGAAATTATGCATAACTAAGAAATTGAGCATTTTCCGGATGCGACAACAAAAAATTCCTGTGAGTGCAAATAGTGAGCGGCACGAGCTAGCTCGAGCCGAGCTGGCGGGTGAGCTCGTCAAATAGAAGGTGGGCTCGAGCCAGCGAGCCTTGATTACATGATATAATTGATAACTAATCTAAACTATTCTACAGCCTCATCCTCCTCGCCACTATCTACTAAATTGAGTATATCTTCTACATTTACTCCTGCTGCAAGTTCCTCCACTGCTTCCTTCAGCTCATCAACATTGAACCAGGACTTTAAGCACATGATAGCGCTCATAGTCTCACCTTCCATTCTGTTTCGGCGCTTGTTGAGAACTTCGCCTGCCTGTAGTAAATTGTCAGCTTAGCTAGACTACTAGTAGAGATAGTTTTGAAATACTTACCTGGCAGAATATCTGTTCGGAGGGAACAGAAGAGGCAGGTATTGCTAAATAATCTCGTGCCATGCGGGCTAGATTTGGTGACATCCTAGCTCGAGATTTCCACCATGCTAGTACATCAATCTTTTGACCTTCCAGTTTTTCGTCACGAGCGTTGCAGTGAGTTGGTATTTGCTGGTAGGTGCCAGAGGAAGTTATTTTATAAGGTAGAGGGATGTGGCAACTGTAGGTGCTGTAGGAGTAGCATTTTCACTTTTTTCCCTTCAAATTCAGAATCAGCGCAGTCAATATGGTCTATAATTAATTCATCATACATATTAGAAATATATTCTGTGAGATATGCCTAACATTTGATGTTGGAGAGGGTGCAAAACCGGCGCCAAGGTGCCCAGCGTTACCGGTGTGCACATCGTTACCCATACGGTACTGGTAAGTGGCAATACAATCACCAAAATTCTAATTCTTGGCATCAACGCAATCCTTGTTACTACTACAAGATATTACTAGAAACGGGGAGGAATCCAGATATCTCTACTTAAGAAGGTGACTCCAAAATTTCACTTAGAGCAAGAAGAATACTAGAAGTCTATTTACTAATTTTTTTATAGTTATTCCATTAATAATAATTTATCTATAATAACAAATCTATATTCTTTACTACAGCACTGTTAGAAGAAGCGCAGCAAATTTTTAATTATGTTGTCTTTATTATCTTCTAGCATGTGGGTAGGAAGTAGTGTGGTTAGGTAGGAAGTGGCAGCTTGGGAGTCAAATTAGTAGCCTTACCGACAGCAACTTTCAAGTGGCAACCTGTCAGTGGCTATGGCGCTGTGCAAGCACACAGTAACTGGCTTATGAATTATCCTTGGTAGCAGAACGTTTCTCTATACTTATTTCTAGCAGCACACAGAGGTACCTAGTGGTACTTTTAAAAAAAAAAATTGTTCTCGGGTGTGCTGGCCCATTCGCGAACCGCAATGTTCGTCGGTGGGCCAGAACAGAATTCCCATACAAAGTGAACTGGTGGTTTTTTTTTTGTTTTTTTTATCACGTGACCCCGCGTGTAGCTGTTTGCCATGGCAGGGAATGCACAACTTCTCATCAACGGTCACCATAATGGCTATATAATTGTGGCTAGAGAGTCTCTCCAATAGGCCTCTTGTCAATTAGTGCTTCAATTGGCTTAATGTTGTTTAATGCCTAATTTATACATCAAATTGCCATTTCAGGTAGTTTTCCAATACAATTATTGCATACAGTTTCTATGAGAAAATGAATTTTGTGAATAACTCCACCACTTCTTGAGAAGTTTTCTTGGTGTGCTTCTCACATCTTTGAATAAGATAAAATATTGATATTCAAGTGTCTACTGCTTTTATCAAATTTACTTCAGGTCTGATAAGTGGAATTCAATACCCGTGATATATCACAGCGAAAAATATATGCCAAGCCTATGCCAATTTATGGTAAGAATTTCATGAATCATAAATCCCTTCAAAGCAACATATTTGAGGAAGCTAAGGTTTGGAATATGCAGAATAGTCCTTACTTTAACAGCTCTACAAGTTGCATACAAAATTCTATTCTGGTGGTTGAGATATATGTTGTCGCGCGCGGTCAGTTTTGGTGTTAAACGTGCGTCGGGACGTGGTGCAGGTCGGATTGTGGTGAATTACAGTAGCCGCATTGTCGAGATCTGACGTAAGGGGGTATTTAGCAAGAGGCTGAAATTTTGTACTCATATTATAGGACCAATGTGAATGGAATTACCTTCGCCTTTCGCAATTTTTCGAGGAAAAACTTCCTTGTACTGTGTCACGCGGATCAGCAAAATATATCGAGGAGCCTCCGGTGTAGGCTCTTGGGGCTTCGGAAATGGTGGCTCGAGCATGTACAAAGGTGTTGTACAAGAAGAGCGCGACTTAGTTGGGACATAAACAGGTTTCGTTGAAGATATGTTGACCTTCAAGGGCCCAGCTGGTGCTTCGACAGCTAACCCAGTTGTAGTGTTAGCATATGAACCATGAGCTGTCTGGGAGGACAAACAAACAGCCTAATGAGGAACGTGAGCTGGAGAGTAATTTCTGGTCATTCGCATGCATTAATCCCTTATCATCGGCTTATTCATTGGTTGACATGGGCGCTATATGCGAAAACGCCATTGGTGGAGGGAGGGTACTGGGATATCAATTTCATCGCCGCTCTTCCTTCCCATTTCGTTTTCTGTGTTATGTCAGGCCTCCCATGCCTGTTTTAAAGTGGGGCAACGAAAGTCCATAAAACCAGTCTGCAATGGCCACGGGCCCAAGGCTGACAGTAGGCAGTTTGGCTGCGCTACTATAGGGAACCAGTTAAAATCAAGCAGAGCAAATACTTAGCTAATGATGGGCGTGATTCAATGCAGCTGCCACTGCGTGCATGTGAGATAGTCCAGCAGAGAATGTCGACAGCCATGGACACGTTTGGAGCGGCATGAAATAATACGATTGACCCAACATCTAATTTGTCGCTCAAAAGTTTCCTCAGCCGCCGAAGTCCCTTAAAGATTGATGCTCCAAAAACCTCATCAAATTTCCGCAGTGCAAGTCAGAATTTTTTTGAATAAGTAAATCTATCTTGCAGTACCTCAACACACCGACTTTTAGCTCCCTGTTCAGCATGCTTCTCACAAATACAATTTCATATTTGAGTTCTTGTAGAGATTCGGAACCTTGCGCAAGCAAAGGTACATCGAAGGTTAGTTTGCTTGCAACGCACGACTTGGTCTGAAGCATAGAGTAGCTTATAGACTTGAATTCCGGGTAGACTACGCGCAAAGGCTTTGATTTTGTTATCAAGCACCCTAAGCAGCTCCTTGCACCAGACGAGTTGGGACGCCCTGCATCTACCGATCTCGTTCGCAGAATTGTGAACAGCTTTCTTAAAGATTTATTCAACTCGGGCCCTAACAGCCATGAGTCCCCAATGATCTATAGCTGCCATGAGCTATCCCAGGATGGCTCATCGATCTCCGTAAATACCCCAACATAATCAAAGACATCTACAGAATGAGATAAATCCAAACCGGGGCTAATAATGGATCCGGTTAGCAGGTCCAGCTTCGTCAACGTAACCCGAGTGCAAATCTTGTAGGGGATATCACGACCGTTTGTGAGCATATACATTCCCTTGAAGGCATCTTGAGAGGTGTTTGTGACGTTCTATCGGAGGTGGGCATTTTTGGGCTTGAGCCGGTTCCTGGGACACAATTTTCTATATGTTGGGATTCTGCCTTTTTCCGACAGCTCTTGATCAGTGGACAGGAATTGTTAGCCAGAATGCTCGGTAGAGCATCACAGGCATCCAATCATATATTCGCAGGTTCCAACTGGTGGGTACTTGACCAGACAAGGTCTCATAAAGACATTGAGGGAGTACATTTACCGTTCTGACTTATACACAGGCTACGGATTGGTATTGTCATATTCATGTCGTGCGTAGGCACTAAGGCCGGAACTTCGATGGAACAGTTGCTACAAACCACTTTCCAAAACAGTGCCCAAAAGGTTGGGCAGAACGATGCGCAAGTTTTTGACAAAAAGTTAAAAAGTGCCCTAGCATTGAGTTTCAAAATAATGCAACAGATTGCGGTGAGTGCACCCGTCGGTCGGCCATATAGCTTCAGATATCCTCGTGATGGAGCCCAATATGTACATATATATATGCTGATGTATTATTTAGGAGAACGCCGCTAGCACGAGCGCGAGGCAGGAGGATTGGAAGGAAAATGTCCAACTTGCGTTGCAATCTCTCGACAAGATCCCGGCAGCGATGGATACACTTCTTGGTAGGCGCGAATAATCATTGGCTTGCAGCCTTTTTATCCAAAATGCGATTCGATCTGTAGCTGACTTTTGGGCTTCGTTGTACGTTCGCCCCACGTGTTCCTGGCAGACGTCATTACAAATAGACAACTTGAAGGTCATGCAGTCTCGTCTTCCACTTGCCAATTTTACTACTGCTTTCGCGACGCTATTGGCGCGGCAGCTAGGGCTATCACGACAAACACGGAGATATGGAATGCTTTCCAGGCTCAATTCAACCTTGGATTTGGTAGAGGGGCTTTTGAGTTGATCAAGAGCTCCTGTCTCCTGATTCCACACGTGGTCGAGAGGACGAACCCAACACTTTATACAAAGGTTTTGGCCGCTGTTGGTTTTATCGACGCTGTTCGTAGCTTTTGTCAGGTTTACCAGGCAAGTCAGAAGGAAAAACTTAGCAAGTCTCGTACGATGAACCCTTCTCCTCATTGCTTGTGCACTGATTCGGTCTGTTTTTGAACTAACCAGTTGGCGTCCTGTAGTCGATGAATGCCTTAGGGCATGTTGCGAAGTGCTTTTCGATTGTGACGGGGTGACACGTTGCATCTATCTGGTTCCAAGCTCAGCTAGCAGTTCTACCCTTGGTTCTGGAGCAGCTGATAGTCGCAAGAAGTTACTTGACAAGCTTTTGTCGAAGATTAATAACGTCGAATTGAACAGTGAGGTTACACTTGAAAACATATACCCCTTGTATATGCAAGCCCAAGGCGGTATGTTGAAAGAGGCATTGGAAAAATTGAGGAGAATCAACGACCAGATCCAGGAGATCAAGAATTAGGGGCTCAACGTTTTTTTTTTTTTTTTTTTTTTTTTTTTTTTTTCCACACATATCACATAACCCTGCTTGCAGCTGTTCGCCATGGCAGAGCCAACAAAGCTCATTCAATGGTCTTCAGTCACCCTGTTCTGCAGGTTTTCCGGCTTGATATCGAGTGGAGATGGTAGCTGACTTGGGTGGAAATTACTGGACGACTGGTGACAGTAGGCCCGCGGGGTTGGAGGAAGGGGATATGTTGCTAGATTACGCCACGGAGGCTTTGGGTATTCCAGAGGAGACAGTTACGTTTTGGTACTTTCCTTCTGCTGTTTTGTGCTGTTAACAGTTGTTCTCAGTTCATCCGCGTTGTCGCTTTCCAATTGGCAATTACCCACTATATAGATTGAGGAATAATTGAGTTAAGTGTACGCATCTGAATGTTCGCTTCGAGTGAGATGCTCTTTTTTTCTTTTTTTTTTTTCTTATCGTTACTCGCATGCCGCCCTACGGGTTATGGCGAGGTTTTTTTTTTTTTATTTCATTACTCGCATGCCGCCTTATAGGCTATGGCGAGGTTATGGCGAGGTTAGTTACATATGAAAATAAGGAAAAATGGAAAGGTAGAATAAAATTCCGCATTATGGCGAGGTTTTTTTTTTTTTTTTTTTTCACGTGACCCCGCTTGTAGCTGTTCGCCATGGCAGGGCATTATGGCGAGGTTAGTTACATATGAAAATATGGAAAAATGGAAAGGAAGAATAAAATTCCGCATCCTATTAACCCACGATCTCCCAATAGTAATGGAGGGCGAAAAACAAAACCGGCATAGAACCCACAACCTCGACAGAAGCAGGGAGAAAGAGATAACATCATTGCACAACAGAACATTGTCCCGCATTGAGATGCTCTTGTGTATGCCCGTGTTGAATCGCAATTATGAATTGGTCAGACTTGAC
Source organism: Kalaharituber pfeilii (assembly GCA_015179045.1). NCBI lineage: Eukaryota > Fungi > Ascomycota > Pezizomycetes > Pezizales > Pezizaceae > Kalaharituber > Kalaharituber pfeilii. The sequence continues at coordinate 119,912 of WHUZ01000121.1, read as the reverse complement.
GGTTAGACGGAAAATCTCCTGTCACCCCATAGGGGATACTACGAAATACTGGCTGGCTGCCTCTGCCGCCACTCTACAATTCATCAGCTATAACGCGGATGGAGTACCAATCGGACAGAACAGTATTTAGCACAATTTTCCAGGACAGAAAATAATTATACTGTATCTAAAGAAAAATAAGTTACTCCGGCAATGGTTTGAACGTTGAACCTACCAACGTCCGTGTTCGTCGTAAAGATACCAGAAAGTTCCGCAAGAATATCACATCTAAATAAACATATTCCTATAAAGTTCAACCCGCCGGTGCAAGGAGCCACAACTCGGCCTTCCTCCACCATATAGTGAGGTTATAGCCGTTATCATCGAAGAAACGGATCACCCGTGTGAGGGAATGGGCTGGGGGATTAGGGAGATGGTTTGTCCTAGAAATATTACGTGAAGGGCTAGTTCGGATGCACCCCCAGCTGATAGCGAGCTGTCTCGAAGGGCTCCACTTGGACCTCCACGGCTGCAATCACACCACAGAGACAGTCCTGCCTAATCTTATACCAAGCCCATAGACCATAGACCCCATTCTAGCCTAGCTAGAGAATAGCGTTGTGCGTAGCTACAAGTATCTGCTCACTGTACACAATCGATTGATTTTACTATTGCCCGTGTTTATATTCTCTAGCGATTGTCAATTGAGTAATCGTTTCTCAATCTTTATTTCCTCAAGATCAGACAAACTAAGCAAGACACATGCTGAGGGTTGAAAGAGAAAGGAATGGGAATAAGGGAGGTGCAATTCACTCCACGTTTTAAATCCTACGTTGTAGGGTGCATGTGCGATTGAACCCTGTACTGTGAATGGAACTAGTAGCTCAGCCTCCCAGCTCTTCTAATACTGCCGCCATGGGCTCATTGGGCTGACAAACCATGTGATTACCAGGACCCTAGGAGAAACAGGTCAACACAAAATAGGTATGCTTTTAGCCAAGCAAGGGGTAATTAAACAATTAAGAGCTGAAGTCCTTAAAGACCACCCTGTTTCCCCTGCAACACACTCCCAAACGCCCAACGTTCGACTCTCTTTGCGTAAACTAGCGTCTAAATGACCAGCAGAAATCCATTCCATGAACTGTCAGGTCTTGTCGCGGTTCACCACCGTTGGTGCCGGCCGTCCCTTCAGCTCTTGCTACGACAGGACTTCGGCCCCTGCGACCCGAGAAATCCTAGCATCCATTCATTTTACTCTTCAGGAATGCTGCCTACCGGCAATGAAAGCTGGCTGGTACACTCCCAAATACTGTCACAGCAAGTTTGTGTATTGCCTTCATAGCAGAAGATAGCAACAAAAAATAGTGCTTCTCATACATTTGAGGGCCATCGCCCTTGACGTCGCGACAGGTAGCGATTCTTGGGAAGTGGAAGGTACACTGGAGGGTACTCGGTTATGTTGTTTTTTTTCCTGGAAATTCACTCAATGTACACTTACTCTCTTTCGCAAAAACGACAAACCGTTTCCACCAGTGTTCCCAACGGGCCGGCCAGGCCAGGCCAAGGGTATGGCCTGGCCGGCCTGGGCCATAGAAATCTAGGCCGGCCCAGGCCGCCCAGGCCGGTCCAGGCCATTCAGGCCATTCAGGCCATTCAGGCCGGTCCAGGCCATTGAGGCCATTCAGGCTACAGTGTGAGTTCAGTTATACAGTAGCTATATACAGAACGTACTCTAAATTCTACTCTAATGTTTAGGATTTTGCTTGCTGATTTTACACCGCCAGTATCGCTTTCCATTAGCCATGCACAGCTTCACCATACTGTCAAATCCAACTTTGTCGCACCAGATTTTTGTAACCCAAATTCCAGAAGACTCGATATCGGCATCAGATGGGACTGCAGGGAATCATCGATGCAAGATCAAAACTTGAACTGCACTATGGAGAGTGAAGAAAAGTAGAATACTAAAGGAATCATCATCGCCAGTAACGGTGGTTGGAATGTCTGTCTCCCTGCAGTACTAATAAGAAATTAGTATATAGTCAAGCGATACAAAAAAAAATTACTTACCTGAATACCTGCGAAAAGCGCTGCTCAATAAAAAAAAAAGTCTAGATAGTTATCCGAAAATATTGAAAGGTTCATATTAAATCCGTGTCCAAGTAACCTGAAGGTGGCCCCTGAAATAGGCTCATAACCAGCCTCCCTGCCCCTGAAATTGCTTAAACGGCCTGAATGGCCTGGACCGGCCTGGACCAGCCTGGCCGGCCTGGGCGGCCTGGGCAGTCTGGACGGTCTGAAACCGCCCAGGCCGGCCTGGGCCATCTGGAACCTTGGCCTGGCCGGCCTGGGCTGTTTCAGGCCTGCCAAGCCAGGCCGCCAAGCCGGCCGGCCCAGGCGGCCTGGTCGGCGGCCTGGCCGGTTGGGAACACTGGTTTCCACGGAGACGTGGATTCGTGGTCGAACTGCTATTGAGGAAGACCCGTAATGTATGACCGCATCCTTACCTCGAATTCCACTTCCTAACTCCCTTATCGTGCTTTAGTTTGCACTTGAGACGACATATACACAGGCTTCCTAGCAAAGTTGCTTTTTCCTTGCTGCCGCCTCATGTTGAGGCGTAAGGCGGAGAGGTTTGGAAGAATACCTATGAATCGCTTCGGACCTATGCAGTACCTCCTTAACGTATTTGCAGACGCATGCTAGGCTGGACAGCTGACACAACGAATTTTATCTGCTCTGCGGTATCAGTATGTACTACCCTATTTTCTGCTTGGCTTTGGGGAGCCGGACAGTCCGGACAGATTTACCAACAAATACCCACAGATTCTGAAGTTTCCACAGAGATATATTTTTTTTTTTTTCTTTGCGACGTGTGTTACTGCTATCGCCACGCCAATGGTCGTTCAGTTGGATACGAACATTACATGTGCTGCCCCAATGTGGCAGTTACTGATTTGTTGTTCCCTTTGTATTGTCGCAAACCCGTCTGGGTGTGGTGGGGGATCTTGGCATTTCACTTGCCCCGATGAGGGAAGGCTGGAGGGGGAGGTGACTACTCGAAGGGGAAGGGGGCACCAGAAAGGAAAGGGTATATAATGAGGGAGAGAGAGGGGAGGCCTCAGGGGAATATCCTCACCGTTACAGGGTTGAAGAAAGTCAGATCCATAGACCTCGATCAATTCCAGCTATTTGCTCCTTCTTCCCTCTAGTCCACTTTCCTCCTCTACAGTATCCATGAGTCACTTCTGGAAGACCACCTTGCGGCTCTACTACAGATGACTAGTCATGCTGATCTACGCCTTCCATAGTCCTTGCAATATACTGGACGACCCACCTTTCAGTCCGGTTTAACCTAGCGTCGGCTACCATATAACACATTGTGCAGGGTTGCCCGCCAGGGGGGTACAGAACTTAGTAAGCCCATTGAAAGGTACAGTATGTTCGGAGACTGGTGTTCCAGGGTTCTTAATCTCCTCAGCTATTACACAACTTCAACGAATTCAACATATAGAGAACACTTTCAAAAATCCCACTACAACACATGCAACGTACAAAAAAGTCAGTCTCATGATTTTTGGCCATCGTCTGGTTCAGCTAACTAGTTTTATATGTAATTTGGATTCTAAAAGACTACAGTTTTGGTTGTCCGGTCTGGGCATCGGGTATAGCTAATTTTCTTTGCAAGGGTCGTCCGGTATAGCCAGTATTTAAGTCTAAATTTTGTTCGGGATTAAGCATAGAAGGCTACCGGTGGTCATCGGCAGCCGAAATCTTACATGTCTGCTCGGAACGCCCACCGAAGCGGTGGTGTAACGCTCCGATTCCCAATGCATACATAGTTATACTCCATACAGGGCAAGGATCACTTAGTGTGGGGGACATCTGACTAAATTACAACGCTAGCGCACGGACGATAGGTAATTTGGGTTTCCAGAACAAGTATCGGACAGATTTTTTTTTTTTTTTTTTTTTTTTTTTTTTATTTCAATACTCGCGTGCCGATCGGACAGAAAAGAGCTTTTGTTCATAAAGTACTTGAATAGTAGACGTTCCGGTGATTGCTGCCCTCGAACGAATATACAGCACCGCCGCAGCGAGATACTCTTTTTCTTTCTCCAAAAAACTCACTTCGAGGATATACTACAAGAAAGGTAAGAACTAGATGCAACGGATAAAAGGGGAAAAAGTTAACATGCGTACATAGATACCGAGGTCTAATACAAAACGCCAAACCAGAAACGAAGTCTACATTAGGAATGGAGCGAGAAGAATTACTGTCAGTTTTTAATTCACTTTGAAGATACTTTTGATTCCCTCTCAGCATCTTTTTTTTTCCTGCAACCAGCAGCTGGTTGAGAGGCTATCCGCACGCGGTCTAACTTACTATACAGGAGCCGAGAGGTTTCGTGCGAATTGAGGATCGCAGCGAAGAGGGTCATGCATGCGAGATATGCATTTAGGGTATTGAGGTTTGGGACGGTCGTGAGCGAGGAGGAGGCGGAGGCGGTATGGAAGGGATTGGAAGAGGCTGCGAAGCGTGCGGGGGAGCCAGTTGTTGAGCAAGAAGAGGAGGAGGTGCTGGTGCTGGACGATTTGAGGGTTATCAAAGGGCTGGAGACGTTGTTACTGTGGGTGTGTGCAGTGGGGCGGGCGGGAGGACGAGTGGGGCTGGGTTCTGTGAGGGAGTTGTTGGGAATGGGGATGTTGGGGATGCGGGGTGAGTGGGAGAGGAAGGTACTGGGGAGGATGGATATAAATGTATTCGACGGGGAGGGCCGCACGCCACTAGCATGGGCAGCATGGAGGGGAGACGAGGAGCTTGTAGGGATGCTACTAAGTGAAGAGCTCCATGGGAGGGTTGCGGTTGCGAGAGGGTTTGGAACCAGAAACAGGGGGGCAGTCGGGTGGGCAGCGGAACCATTGGGATGGAAGGGGACGGGGAAAGGAGAGAAAGATGATGACGGAGGTAACGACAACAATGGCAGCAACACGTGCAGACATCTGAGGGTGCTGAGAAGCTTGATCCGACGGGCACAGCAAGAGTTAGGCCAGCGGACGTCGCGATGGGCGCTGTGCGACAGCGAAGGATGGACGCCGGTGCACTATGCGGCGTGGGCGGGGTGGGGCGCGGGCGTACGGTCGCTGGTGGAGGAGGCGGGAATGGACCCATTTGCCAGGACGGATGCGGGGCGGACCGTCCTGCATGTTGCTGCAAGCCGGAGCCAGCTTGGGATCGCCAAGTGGGTGGTTGGGTGGGCGAAGGTCCGCGCGGAAGGCATGCCGCAGAGCGAGGGCTTGCAGTGGGGGATCGAGATGGTGAACGCGGAGGACAAGGAGGGCAGGACTGCGCTGGCGTTCGGGTGGGGGTGCGGGGACGCCTGGGATGCTTGGCACAGCGAGGGCGGCAGCGAGGATCTGAAGGGCGGTGGTAGCGGGACGGTGGCGCGCTGGCTGTTCCGCCACGAATGGATTCAGCTGACGGCGGGCCACGGCCAGTGGTCGCCGCTGGCGCGGGCGGCGGAGACGGGTGACCAGGACAGCGTTCGCTACCTATTGGCGCACGTGGGCGCCGAGACGACGCGCACGTGGCTGACGCAGAGCGGCCGCACGCCGTTCTGGCTGGCGTGCCGCAACGGCCACCGCGGCGTGATCCGGGCGATCATGGAGCACGTCCACGCGTGGCGCCCCGGCGAGGACGTCGAGCGCGCGGTCTGGAGCGGGCCACCGCAGATCCGATGCCCAGCGCGCTCTACGCGGCGACGTGCATGAGATGGAGCAAGGGGGAGACGCAGCGCAGGCGCGAGGCCCGGCGGCGCATGCGGTGCCTCGAGACGCTTCTTGCGGCGGCGCCGGGCATCGTCGCGGCGCACAACTGCAGGCGGTGGCTGCCCCGAAACAAGTCGTGTAATCCGCTCTCGCTGGTCGCGGCGTGGCCCGTCGGGGCGCCGCGCGCGGCCGCGATGCTGCTGGAGCACGGCGGCGGCGGCAGCGTGGACGTGAACGCCGGCCCGACGCCCTACCAGACCCCCATGTGCGTCGCGGCGGCGCGCGGCAACGTCGACATGGTGCGGTTCCTGCTCGCCAGGCCGGAGCTGCGCCGCGAGGAGATCTGGAAGCTGCGCCCCGACCTCCACAAGGATCAGCCGAGCCCGCTCCAGGACGCGATCCAATGCGACCACGTCGGCGTCGCGCGGCTCCTGCTCGACCAGCTCCCGGAGGTGCCGGCGCCCGCGGCCGGCGAACACAGTCCCGGCGATCCGCGCCGCGGCCGCACGCTGGTGCAGGCCGCGCGTGTGCAGAGCGCGGATATGGTGCAGCTGCTCCTGACGCATCCGCGCGCGTTCTTCGACCCTACCGCCAAGTGGTATGACAACAGAGATTCCACGTCCACCCACTGGACAGCGCTCCGCTACGCGGCCTTCGAAGGCAACTACGACGCCTTTTGCGCCCTGCTGGAGTTCGCCAGGGCAGGCGTAAAGGGTTCTCCGGACTCCTGTGACAGAGGGAGCGCGCTGTGTCACGCCGCCTCCGGCGGCCCTAGAAAGTACGAATGGTGGAACCACGATCCAGGCAAGCTCTCGAAATTCGACGGCCACGTCCGCATCATCAGACACCTTCTCAGCCAGCTCCCCGCAGGCGCCGTGGACCCCAACTGCGAGGATGGCTCTGGAGAAACGCCCTTATACAAAGCGGCGGATGCGGGCCCACCGGTGCTAGCTCGTGCGCTGCTGGATGCTGCCCACGGCCGCATCGACCCGGACAAGAAGACCAGCCGCGGCGATACACCGTTATGTGTCGCAGCCCGGCGTGACCATGACGAGGTTGTCGAGATGCTCCTGGGCCTGGCTGGCGCGAACCCAGCGGTGGCGGACGCGGATGGCAACACGCCGCTCATGTGTGCGGCCATCAGGTCGTCAGAGAGGTCCCTACACGTACTGCTTGCTCACCCAGTCGCCCGGAAGACGGCCGATATACCAAATAAGGGTGGGGTTACGCCGCTCTCGGTGCTGTGTTCCGACGGGATCGCCTGGCCGAGGAGGGGCAGGGAGAGGTACTACCTCATACCCCACACGCGGTCCCTCCAATGTCTGCAGATGCTGCTACAGATGGCGCCTGGCGTAGACCTGCGCGCGCGCGACGAGCACGCATTCACGCCGCTCATGTGGGCCGCAAAAGCGGGCCTCGTCGAGGCCATGGAGCTCCTGTGCGAGCACGCGCGTGCGCAGGGCCAGGATCTCGCCGCTGACGAGCTGTGCACGGGGGAGCCCCTGACCGCGCTGATGCTGGCGTGCGAGGGCTGGCGCCTGGGCGTAGTCAAGTGGCTGATGCGGCAGGGCGCAGAGGCGCAAGTCCATGGGACCGGACTGATTGCGCTGAACAAGTCGTGGCCCACGCAAGGACCATGTGGAACTAGGATGAAGCTGAACCGGTTGCTGGTCTGCGCGGGCGCGGATCCGTATTGGGAGGACGATGAGGGCGTCTCGGCGGTGAGTGTCTTTGAAAATTTGGACCAGCACATGCATGATACGCATGCCCCGTTAATGGAGTTTCCGAGGCCGTGAGGGCTAGGGTCATACCAGCAGGGGATTGGATTAATATGCATACAAGTAGCATAGTTCCAGCGAGAGTATAGTTGCGAAGCTGAGTTTGACTAGAGTCCGGGTACAGAATTTTTTCGAGACATCTACATTTCTGCGTTTTCATTGTTTGCGGTTTTTGAGAGTGTTTTTTTTGTCTGTAGTAATTACTTCTATTATTCGTGTGTTTTGTAGTATTAGTTATATAAGTGGATATGGATTGAAAATCCCGACTGATGGCTCCATCATGTGGGGTCCATGGCTTACCCTGAACCCAATGTATCAATGGAATTTCCATGCTCCACAGCACAATCACCGGATATCCCGGCGGCCCCAAGGACAGTCTCGATGCACGGCAACGCAAATGCCGACCTCTGGGCCTACCAATGCACTATGTCCCAGCAGCACATGCTATGCTATATTAGAAGGGGATATCGGACACGACGGTGGCATCGAGCGGTTCCGGGAATCTTTTTTTTTTTTTTTTTTAATACCACATGACCTCGCACGCAGCTGTTCGCCATGGCAGGGCTCCGGGCATCATAACAACAGGTTCAAATTTGTAGCTATGACATTCACAAGATATAAGAAAAATTTAGATTCTGCGCTTTTACCATCCGCGGATCGGAGATGCAGGCATATGCAAGATCGATATTTTGGGGGCTTGCGTGCGGAGTAGTGGATACTATATGTTCACTTCAGGGGCGCGTTTGGTATATGAAATGGTTGTTTGGAGGGATTGCGATAATGGTGTTTGCCAGTGGAGGGAGGTGCTGACGTATATGAGTATGTATGTACGCGCTCGTGGAAAAGGTATTGGAACGGCATAGATGGTGTGGTACATGGTCAAGATTTACTTCGTGCCATCTATCATTCCGGGGGTTGCTCGTTTCTTTCCATCCCAGGAGAGGTTGAAGGATATAGGTTGTAGAAAGCCGTCCACAAAGGCCGCTAACTTAATGTCCGCCTTCTGGATGCGTGCCACAAGCTTATCTCGCCTCAGGAAGGTGAAGGCAGATCTGATGTCATTACCTACAATAGCCACGCACTCGTTCGTTTGACGCTATAGGTCTTCTGCTCCTCTAAAGGTCTGCCGCCGAGCTGGCTGCTGTGAAGAGAGAGTCGTGAGTTTGTAGAACCTTAGCAACAACCTTCTGACCTAGTGTTTTGCTACTGTGTTTAGGAGTGTAACTGGCCTCCAGTTTCTGACCTCGCGTCTGTCCCTTTCTTTCTTTAGTATCATTACTCTCTCGATTTGGAGAAGGTAAGGAAGTGGCTGGAAGAAGACAACAAAGGGTTAGACAAAGCCACCACGGGCATCAGATGGTTGCGAAGGAAGACAACCCTAGAGGAGGAAGGAAAGAAGGCAAGTTCGATCGTGGTATACACAAAGACAAGGGTGGAAATCGGGAAGGTCAGACTCGGGGGGAAGTGGCTGAGATCGGAGGAGTACGAGCCGAACAGAAAGAGGGAATAGGGAGGCTCGGTCCCCGGTCCACACACATGTACTTAGCGAATTTCCTTTTAGTTAGCTCTTTATATATACCTCGCCATAGCCCATAGGGCGGCACGCGAGTAATGAAATAAAAAAAAAAAAAAAAAAAAAAAAAAAAAAAAAAAAAAAAAATCTCTCGAAGCGCTTCCCAAAGCCATAGTCCCCTTTGTGTAGTCTACGATCCTCTTCCTGACTGCCTCCCATAGCGTGGTACCCATTCTGTATCCTTGGATAGCTAAATCCTGGCTTGTGTCCAGTCGGAAAGTGACTGGACAGAGACATTCCGTAGCTATTTAGACTTTTTTATTGAGCAGCGCTTTTTGCAGATATTCAGGTAATTACTTTTAGTATCACTTGACTGTAGACTAATATCTTTAATGAGCACAGCATGGAAACGGACATTCCAACCACTTGTACCGGAGAAGACGATCCCTTCGGTGATCTTTTTCACTCTGCATACTGCAGTTCAAGTAACCAAGGTTTCTGGAATTTGGTCTACAAAAACTCGCTGCGACGAGTTGGAATTGACAGTATGGTGAAGATGTGCATGATAATACAATGTGAGACTGGCGGTGCAAAATCTGGAAGTGAAATCCTAAACGTTAGAGAATGTGGTATACGTAGAAGTTGGTGTACATTCTGGATATAGCTATTATATAATAATCTAACTCACTACTCCAGTCTGAATGGCCTGGCCTGGCCGGCCGGCCGGTTGGGAACACTGAATTATTACATTCATACGCTGTATAAGTCTGGGTATACCCATTACGAGGCAAGAAAAACATAAGGATAATGTGGCAGTGAGCATATTCTTCTTTGTAGTTTTTTTTTTTTTTTTTTTTTTTTTTTTTTTTAAAAAAAAAAAACAAAAATATCATTGATCGCATGCTTCTTCGTAGGTTGCCGATCCCCCCTCTCATTCTTATATCAAATGCATTCTGAACTGGAACCGAAATTCTAAGTGCGATAGTCCCTCTATCTACTACAAAGAGTGGTAAAGTGGGGTAGTCTAAGATGTATTAGTATTAGCGTGTCCGGTATAGCAAATATTATTTGTATGGAGACAGGGGGGTAGTTGTCCGGGGTTTCTGTCCGGTCCGGTATTGTTAGGGCGTCCGGTATAGCAAGGGCAATTAAACTTATGTCCGAATCAGAGGCCATCCGGTATAGCAAGGTTTCCGGTATCGAGGTCCAGTATAGCAAGGTTAGACTGTAGGTGGATTTAGAACAAGGTTGCGGCTTAAGCTTCAGCTACTAGTCCTACAGTAGTGCATTCTAGTTGTAAGGGGCAGGGTAAATTACTTGAAGCGATAGCGGTAGTCTCGTGCCAAGACCCCATACTCCCGTAGGGCGGCGTGCAAGTAGTGATATATAAAAAAAAAAAAAAAAAAAAAAAAATCCCCCATACGTACCTATTTATGTAACCATTCTATTATTGAAGAAATGCCACTAGCTGAACATTATTCTATCCACAACTTCGATTTAAGGTTTCATCCGCCGTTGCCAAACAACGCTCATCCTTTATCTAACGTCAATCAATTTCCAAAACCGGCAGGCCCCTGTCCCTTTGAAGCAAATTCCTGTTCAATAGTGTGGTTGAGGATATGCGAAAATAGGTCCTTCTACTAGTGCCCACGCGTGCGATAGCTGCCTCCACCGAGGAAAAATATCAGTGATTTCTAACGTCGAGGTATCTAAGTAACATGGCTTGAAGTTGCCTGTTGAGTTCCTTCTTTCAAGAGGGGAATACGACATGCCGAATTTGCGATAGAGCGCATCCCATCCAACTTATCCATCTACTGCATCGGCGGAAGGCGTGCATAGCAAAACCGCAATCAACTCGGTCAAACTCCATAATAATCCTCTGGTCCCATTGTATAGTTATCATAACAAACACAATCGCCAGCTGGTAAAAATCAGTTTTCATTTTCCGCATGTGCAATTTTAGAGTATTACATAAAACTTGACCCTTTTTGCCTTCATTGTCTCTATGCATTACAAAAGCCACTTTGGTATTCAAAAAAGTTTCGCCCCCTCCCGCCGCGCAGACAAGGCGGACAATGAAGTCGCAACACCCCACCTTTTATTTTTCCTTTTGTTAGTTGTACATACTTACAGGGGGACAGGACCAGTGGTCGTAGGAGCGGCTTTTCATGAATAAAGTTGTATTTTCATGGGATGGATGGAAAAGTGAACGGTGGCCCGGATGTTTAGTATATTAAACCGATAGGCAAAATTCCCTTTGTTTATCTAACTCTGGAAAAGGAAGTAAGCAGCACAGCAATCAATCAGCTAATTTGTTTCCTAAATAGGGGGGAGGCTTTGGAGAATCGATTAATGTTTGATAAGTACTTTTATACTTTGCAGATAAAGAGATATTGCAGATGGAGAAGGAAGAAAGGTTTGGAGTTAACCACCTTCCTCGCGAAACAAAAAAAAAAACACCTGCCGAGACAGTGTGCGCAATCTAGCTCTCCGCGCGTGCAGCCGGGAGATCTCGGGGTTTCGCGGATACCAGTATCGGCTCTAACTGAATGTCAAATGGTCGACGCATCGCGCCCGTGTCCCTCTCCAATTGAGGGAGGTGCCTGATCCCTTGTCCACCAACGCTGTTGTCCCGTCGGCAGCAGCCTAGGTATATGTAGCGCTACTTTACTTTCCAATAAAAACCTCCTGGTTTCTTTATTAGACTGGGCTTGGAAAATATGTTGGTACCCTTGGATCTTCCTTTATTAGTTAGTGTCACCGTAACCCAGGAACGGATGCGGGTATATAACATGGGCCCCAGAAAAAAACAAAAAATAAATTATACCCGCATGTTATATAGATAGGTATCAGATGAGCATGGATGGGCCGACGAAGGGGAGCAGGGGAGCTAAAGGGTGGTTTAAATTGGGGTCCGTTACATTTTCTCCATCAACTTGGTTCAGTGCATCACATCGGGCTTTTCACTCGAGTGCTTTCAAGAAAAATCGGGAACTATGACTGGAGATCATAACCCACTGTCTTTGTTCCTTCGAAGGGTCGTATTCACGGTAGTGAGCCTCCTGCTGATCGTCACGCCTTTCGTGCCAACTCAGACTCAGGTCGAAGCGAAACGTTCCTTCAGGGAAATCCAAGAACTTACGCAGCTGGAGCGTCTTCATAGCATTCTGGATACACCTCAGTCCAACAACGGTGCCATCGATAGCCTCTTAGATTTCAGGTCTGCTTTGACCACTACGGAGTCGGCTGTTGACAATAGAACCTCGCCGCCAGAGCTGCCGACACTCTATAATGCAACAGTTCGACTCCCCATCAACCATTTTGGGCGCTCCCCGCCGCCGTACACATTCCTGAACCGCTTCTGGGTGGTTGACAAGTACTATAAACCCGGCGGGCCCGTATTCACATTCGACACCGGTGAGTCTGACGACGGCTACTTGTACCGCGGCTATTTGCTTAAAAATGAGAGCTTCTTCAATTCATACCTGCGCGAGTTTGGTGGCTTGGGCATTCTGTGGGAGCACAGATACTACGGGCAGTCCACACCGTACCCCATTGACCTCAACACGACAAGCGAACAGATGCAATGGTTGACGACGGACCAGGCGTTGAAGGACTTCGTGGTTTTTGCAAATCGGTTTAAATGGAAGATCGGCGGGCCGGATGCTAAGGTTTCTGGCAGGAACGGAAGCCTAATTGGCCAGAGAGTAGATTTTAACCCAAGGCGGACACCGTGGATCCACGTCGGTGGCAGCTACCCAGGGATGAGAGCAGCCATGCTCAGGGACAAGTATCCTGACACTGTATTTGCAGGTGGGTGTCTCCTTTGTGAGTCCAATCCCACGCTAATTTTGATAATGAGTCTTTTAGCATATGCTTCATCTGCCCCCGTGCAAGCCTCTGTAGACATGACCTTTTACTGGGATCAGGTCTACCGTGGTATGGTGGCGTACGGCTACGGGAACTGCACACGCGACATGAAGTCAGCGCTGGACTACATCGACAGCCAGCTTTCGAGGCCAACAACCGCCGCTCAGATCAAGCAGTACTTTCTTGGCCGCACCGGGGAGAAGAACTCTAACGAGGTTTTCAGTGACACCCTCTTCTACCCACTGTACAACTGGCAAGGGTCGGGAATGGATGCAATACTGATCCGGTTCTGTGCCGCCTTGGAAAACGGCACCGACGTGAGGCCAAAGTCGGGCAAGGTGCTGGCAGAACGGTGGGCCAGGTGGCCAGGCTTTGCAGATCTGCTCAATCTATATAACCCGCAGGGATATTGTGAAGGGTTCGGGACAAATAGTACGACACAGCCAGACTGTAGGCTTGATGAGCCCTTCCAGGGAGTGTTGAGCATAAGCTGGACCTGGCAGGTAGGCATCATATATATCAGCTACATAAGCCTCCACCTAGACTTTCGAAAAATTCCATGTTGCTAACACACAGGTTTGATCTATCGTCGTCGCAGTACTGCACCGAGTGGGGTTTCTACCAGGCCAGTAATCTCGGACCCCGTTCTCTCGGATCCAAATACAACACCCTGAAACACTGGCAATACATGTGTTATCGCCAGTTCCCCGACGGCTTGCCTTCGGGCTACCTACCCAAAGAGGCCCGTGCGGCCGCCACAAACGCCCGCTTCGGCGGCTGGTACATGCGCCCGTCAAATACATTTTGGACCGGCGGCGAGTTCGACCCCTGGCGGACCTTGTCACCGCTCTCCAACGAGCCTTTCAGTGAGCACTTTGCGACCACGACCGACATCCCAAGGTGCAACGAGTGTCCAAACAAGCGCGACAAGCTTTTTGGGTACCTGTTGGACAACGCACAGCATTGCTATGATTTTGATTCCGCCAGCGTCACTCCGGCTTCGGCCGTGCCGCAAAGGCTGTTTGCGCAGGCACTGAAGCAGTGGCTTCCATGCTTTGGGAAGAGAAAGGAAGGGGAAGATAACTTTTCATCAGATATAATAGAATTATTCGAAGTAGGGGGAAAGGACTAAGCGGTATGGCGAGAAGGTTGCTGTTCAAACAGTGTATATTACTACTACTCTCTGACGATATTCATATATCCAAACGTGTCTTTTCTGTTCTTTTTTTTTTTTTTTTTTATATCATTTAATCGCTTGCCGCCCTATGGGCTATGGCGATGTTGTGCTAGTTACATAAAAAGTGATTAGACTTTTCCCTTTCGTCGCTCCCCTGCTCACCCTCCTCACTCCTCCAACATTTGAAGAATTATGTCTAACTTGTCTCTCTCCCCTTCCCCCTTCTTCGGGGGATTCTTCACGTGCTCTTCCCCCCCTGGCCACCTCCTCTTCCAGACCCTGCACTCCCCCAGTAAATGGGCTTTCGTCTCCTCGGCTTCTCCGCACCATCTGCATTCCGGCCCATCCCCTTCACCGATCCTCCACCTCCACGCCCTCAGCCCCTTCCCTCCCAGGAGCCCCGCTATACGACTGACTCCCCTTCCTAATCTTTCTAGCGGTCTGTACGTCAGTTCTAACCTGTTCCTCTCTCCCGCTCTCTCTCTTCTGAGCCTCTGTCTCTGACCCGCCTCTGTGACCACCTCCGCTTTATATTGCAACGCTGTCCCTCAACCCGCCACCCTGTCTGCCTCTTCATTCCCTTCTATGCCTGCATGAGCCTTCACCCACATCACCGCTACATCCACATCACCCCTCCTCACCCTCCTCTCCCAGGCTTCTCTCAACTTGTTCGTCGCCCCGTCGTGTGTTGGGTCTCCTCTCGATATCGCTCTCATTCTCCCAATCGCGTGTCTCGAGTCTGTCAGTATCAGCAACTCCCCCTCCACCCTCTCCATCACCTCGCTTATCGCTACCATCTCCGCGTCATTCACTGTAGCCTCTTCCCCCAGGTACCACGGGATCTTCTCTTGCCCCCAGCAGTGTCTTTTCTGTTCATGAAACTAGCGAAACTCTTAGAACAAAGATTTATGGGTACTCGATATATTGTGCATCCTCTGATCTATTTATCCACAGATTCGTAGGTTCAAATCTGCTCTTTTATCCTTCTTGGGGCCGTTACTTCCCTCATTTGGCATGAGACTGTTGTTGTACCCCCATTGGTACAATACCGTTGTTTCGCCCCATTAGGTATTAATTAGCGCCTTAGCTCCGACGCCCACCCTGCAAGCTTGTCGATCCTTGGCGTCACGCTTCTGCTCCCGTGGACAACATGCCGCAACACGACCTCAAGATCCCTGCGAATTCGTTGCGGGCCCTGGTACTAATCTGCGCACCCATCCATCCTTGCACCGATGCCGGAATTGAAACCATCCGTTTCCCCACAGTGGGAATGGAGAGCCGCGTTTTATTAACTGCGGGGGTGGGTTTTGCCGATAGTATGCAGGCATCAAAATTGCCCCTCTTGCACTTCGTGGTAGCCAATCGCATTTTTTCGCCGTTGTCGGACAGTAACGGTATCAGTGGCAATAGAAGGTAACGCATAGATCGTCTCTTACCCACTCTGTTGCATGCTGTCTTTGGGACGCACTGTCTAACTGCTATTGTCAATCATAGCAATACAATCACTATTAAACGTTCAAACCCAGCCAGGATGCTTTGGCAAATCGACTGGATACTTGAGAGCAGTATTATAGAGGTGCAGTACTTCAGTGAATAAATAAGAAAAGCGACAAACATTAAATCAACCAAGTAACAATTAAGGTCGCTCTTCCAATCGAGCGGTAACTCTAGGCACACGAAAACCTGAGTAAGTCAAGGTTCTGGAATATTTAACTAGTGAGATTGAGTGTCCGCAGCAAGGCCGTTCCTAGCCGATTCATGCATGATAAGTAGGCTGGGGGACGCTGGATAGTGGGGGCTATATATACAAGCGGTATATATGTCAAGTTAAGTATGTAAATACCGAGCAATACAATATTCGCACGTTTTTCCATATTTTCCTTTTCTACTTTTTCAAACTCCATCAGCCGAGAGGCCCTTCTGGAATAATGTGAACTTACTGGGGGTATTGATACCCGTTCCTCCAACATGGTTTACGAGTCCTTGCTTCTCCCGATCAAAGGTATGTGTGCCACCTCCCGATTATGCAAATTATATTTTCTTTCCTAAATCCCATTTGCTCACACTAGTGCCCAATATTCACCTCCGGACCTTCCTCTTCACGTCCCCTAAGTGCTCCCCCCTCCTCA
The DNA here is from genome assembly GCA_015179045.1 of Kalaharituber pfeilii. NCBI lineage: Eukaryota > Fungi > Ascomycota > Pezizomycetes > Pezizales > Pezizaceae > Kalaharituber > Kalaharituber pfeilii. The sequence goes on along the minus strand of WHUZ01000121.1, from coordinate 103,697 downwards.
ACAACCCCTCTTCGCAACTCGGCTCCTTCATCTCCGCCGCAATCGACACCCCCCTGCCATTCTTCTCCCTCCTCCAGCTCACCACCAACTTCTCGACTGCCCTCGCGCGGCTGTACAGCTTTCGAGAAGGCTCTGTGCTCGCATGCTTCTGCCAGAACTCGTCATGGTATGCGATCGCGATGTGGGGGGCGATACGCCTTAGGGGGGTCTTCTGCGGAAATAACCCGGCGTGTACACCGGACGAGATGGGGTACGCGCTGAGGAGCGGCGCGGAGTGGGTGGTTGCGGAGGAGGCGGGGTTGGAGAGGGTTTTGAGGGTGTGCGAGATGGCGGGGATTCCGGAGGAGAGGGTATTTTTATTGGAATCGGAGAGTGGTGAGGGCTCCGCGGGGAAAAACAAGAAGCTCGTAGGTGTCAGGGCGCTTTATGAGATTGGGAAGGCATTCGGGGAGAGCGGACAGGTGCCGGAGTTTAAGCTAAGAGATGGGACAGAAGAGTAGCGACGTTCTGTGTTTTTTGGGCTTCAGCAACGGTACGACGGGGTTGCCTAAAGCGGTATGTGCGAAGGTGCACCAGTTAATGAAGAGGACAACAGGCTGATGTGACGGATATGCGTAACGGCGATGATATCGCACGGAAATGTCATTGCCCAGTGTCTACAGATCAAAGCACTTAGTCCACCAAGTACCCCGCCGGAATAGGGTCTTGCAGTGCTCCCATTCTTCCACAGTTCGTTTACCCGTTCCCCACCTCCTCTGCCCAAAGAAAACTAATTCTATCCTCCAGTAACCGGCCTCATTCACTCCCTCCACATTTCCTTCCTTACCAACCGCACCATCATCATCCTACAACCCCCGTCAACGGCTACGATCTCGCACACCTCTTCCGGGAGTCTATCTGGCGCAGCGCCTCTCTCGACAGAGGCGATCACGGGTTCGAGAGGCGGTTTCCGGGCGTCACGTTGACGCAAGGGTACGGGATGACGGAGACGACGGCATGCATAACGGCTACGCCGTGGTGTTTGGTGGAGGAGCACGATGAGCCAATTCCCAAAGGAACGGTGGGGATGGTGGTGTTGAGCACGAGAGTTAAGATTGTGGACGAGGACGGGAGAGGGGTGGAGAGGGGGTGCGAGGGGGAGATTAGGGCGCAAGGACCCCAGTGCGTCACATTGGGGTATCTGGGTGACAAGAAGGCGAATAAAGAGCTATGGGACTAGTACGGATGGCTGAAGAGGGGGATTGGGGGCGGATAGACGAGAAGGGGTGGTTGTTTATTACGGATAGAGTGAAGGAGATGATTAAGGTCAGTAGAACAATAGACTAACCCCCAACCAATGCACAGTTTTTTTTTTCTCTCTTTTAAAAAAAATAATCTTAGGATTACCCTGCTTTGGTATGGTCCACTCACCATCGGCAAAAAAAAACAGGTGAAAGGCATACCTGTCGCTCCCGCTGAGCTCGAGGACTGTCTCCTCGGCCACCCCAACATTGCCGACGCCGCCGTCATCCCTGTGCCGCATCCCTATTCCGACGACGTACCACGGGCGTATGTGGTGCTGAAGCAGAGTGCACACCCGGCGGAGTCGAAGAAGCTGGCCGAGGAGCTGGCGGCGTACGTGAGGGAGCGCAAGAGCAGGCCAAAGTGGATTACGGGAGGGGTGAAGTTTGTGGAGGAGGTGCCGAAGAGCCCGAGTGGGAAGATTCTGAGGAGGGTTTTGAGGGAGAGGGCGAGGTTGTGAGTGTGGTATTGTGAGGAATCGATCGAGAAATATAGGAATGCCACGTGTTGTGATTCTCCATACTTATCAGTCTCGATGCCGGATGCATTGGGTTATACTATATATTTCCTTGTGATTATCTGACTAGTAGATTTCCTTCCGTCTCGAACCAGTTTCATTTAATGTTGTCGTTACAAAAAATGAACTTTAGAAGAAAACTTCTGATTGAGATATATACTGGGCTGTACCTTGCTTTCTTGATTAGTCACAGATACATAGAATTTTTTGTCGGAGGTGGTAAGTAATTCATGCCACATGTCCCTCCCTTGTTCTCCTGGTATATATGCAGTAATATGTATGATTCATATATCCCCCTCCCCCTCTCCTGTTTCCCTCCTCAACCCCCGCCACTGCTTAAACCCCTCCGCCAACCACCTTCCCACTCCGTGTTCCCCCCCCATAAACCCGCCTTCCAGCCCCTCGATTTCCTCCCTCCGCACCCATTTCCACTCGCCATGCTCGTTCTTGTCCACTACGACCTTCAACTCCCTATCCTCACTACCCCCTTCCACCTCCACAAAAAAGCTAAACTTCCTCCACCTCCGTCCAGTGCTCCCACGGAAATCGATCCATTCTTCGCCATTGGGCCCGCGCACCAGGCCGGCGATGCGTGTGACTACCAAGCCGGTCTCTTCGAGGACCTCGCGGGCAACGGAGTCTAGGAGGGTGAGGTCGGTCGGAGGGAGTTCAGCGCCGCCGCCAGGGACTTCCCAGAGGAGGGGGAAGGCGGCCTCGGTGGGGGAGCGGCGGAGGAGGAGGAGGGTGGGTTCTTGGAGATGAGTGGTGGTGGTGGGGGTGGGGGATAAATTACTTGGAGGGTAAGGGGGACGGAAGATGAACGCGCCAACGGCGACGCGATCGATGTTGGAGAAAGCGGGGAGCGCCAAGAGGGTGGGGAGGGGGTGCAGGAAGGGTGTGAGAGTGCGATCGATGGTGTAGGTGTAGACGGATTCGGAGGGGCGCGTTAGTGATGGGGTGTGGGTCGAGGACGTCGCCAGCTTGGGGTCGGGAAGGAGCTCGGCGGAGAGGATGGAGGTGATGGAGACTGGTGGGGGTTTAGCGGTACAGGCACCGTCGGCGTCGATTGAAGCGGCGGAACAGGAGGAGGAGAAGGCGGTGTTGGTGACCATGTTTGAATTCGGATCGAGGCCCATGGGATGGTACACTGGTACCGATGGTTCTTTGATGTCGGAATAAAGGAGGAAGTGGGTGAAGCGTTTACCTGTCTCTGAGCAAGTACTTTACCTTCCGTGTAACTTGAGAAATCAACAAAAATGCATACATATACCTAAACTAGGGAAGACACATCACTGAGTCACTTGCTGTTAGAGAAGTATACTTGTAATAATAATACTGGGATGCAATGGAGGGGAGTGTAACCCCTCGAGTACCATACTAGTATTGTAAGCGTGGATAATGTGCCAAGAATTCTTCTACATGGGCTGGGAGGTCGATACAGGTAAGGATGTGAAACTTGTTTCTTTTCTTTTCTTTTATTTATTTATTTATTTATTTATTTATTTATTTATTTATTTATACCTTTTTTCTCAATTTGATTTCCACAAGGCATAACAAGCGTATGTCAAGTAAACTAGTGCCTGTACGTGACAAAAATACTTAAAGTCAAGTAACGCTACTAGCTTATAGGGCGGCATGCGATAAATGATATTTAAAAAAAAAAAGTAACGCTACTTAGATTTTAGAGGTTGGAAAAGAACACTAACCCAAGTCAAGAAACAGGAAGGTGAGGGGGGAGTCATTCCCTGACGGGTTGAGTCACAGTTTGTCTTTGCCTTTGCATACTGATGAGCATCATGTTGTTGTTTATTTGCCTCCTGTGTCACTAAATAGTGAAGGTCGTGGGATTCCGTCAACGGTAGTTTTGTTATTAACGTTTCCGAGCTTATCTCGCTCGTCTTTATATTCAAACAAGTTTGTACTTTTTGTGGGATTAATCATGACTGTAATTTACAGGAAGTACCTCGTACGATATAACATAAGTTTATTTCATAAATTGATAATGTACAACAGCCACCGTCCTCTGGCCGCCCTGCCATGGCGGACAGCTGCAAGCGGGGTTACGTGGGAAAAAAAAAAGTCCTCCGGCGGAATAGTAGGAGAACCAGATATCGGCCATGCGAACAGATAGTTAGTGTGGCTCTCGGGATGATTGCAGCCCAGGTCGGGATTCAATCAAGCTCTCTGTCAATTGTATTGCCCTGCTGTAGCTATCGGTTGATCAGGCCGAATGTTCACTAGCAGCCTTACGGGTCAACTCAGATGGATATCCCCAACATCTCTGGGTAGGTCCGTGCCAGCGAAGCTCAGGTCCTACTACCTGGGAACAAGGGCGACAGTGAACGATGCAGAACTGATAGCTTTGGCAAGCACACTCAGAGAGCTAGACTGGGCTCAAGCTACAGACTACTGGAGCGCCTAGGCAGCCAGGTCACCACGCTAGCGGGACTCCTGAGAGGTAAGGGCCTCAGAGCCTGGAGACACAAGATAGGCAAGGAAGAGAGCCCAGAGCGCAGGTCGTGCGGGGAGGCGGAAGAGATGGCGGATCACATCTGGAACGAATGCAGAGTATGCAGACGGAAGTGGCTAGGGGGGGAAGACGCGCTGAGAGACCCACCGAAGGCGAAGGAGGGCGAGAGGGACCTTTTGGCCGAGATGCTGGGGTGGGGTGGGGCGATGATTTTCCTTTCCTTACTTTTACCTAGGAGGCGGACAGAATGTTAGCTCTCAGTTCCGGCCCCCGGGCTTTTCTCATATTCATGTCTTCTGTTGATGGAGCTCAAGAGAAGGATTTCCCGTTCCACTAATCTGTTCAGCTTAGCTATTTCCTCGTTCTCCTTTGTACCTAATCTCGCCACAGCCCACAGGTTAGCATGTAACTACATTTTCTTTGGCATTGTAAGATAGACAGATGTATCCACTACTGCCTTTCGATGGACCAGAGCGGTGACAACTGGCGGAACGAACGTACGACCAAATGCGAGTGCGAGTGCGAAAGCGTGGGTGCGAAAAAGAAGAGAAGAGAAGGTTGTTGATTGTATGTGCTACAGTACACAGCCATGGGCGCCTCACGTGCTGCCCTCATGTCCACGTGCCTTCCATGCCAAGCTTGCCTTTACCCATTCCGTCGTCGTCGCCAGCACTGAAAAATATACCTTACACTGAACGAGATTCCAAATTTTTTTTTTTTATATCTGTACTCGCGTGCCGCCCCGAGGGCTATGGCGAGATTAAATACATGATGAGAGTGAAATGAAGTCAATGAAAATAGAACTAAGAAAATGGTCCTTCCCCGTTCCTCCATTTCCTCCATTAATTCCCTCCTGCCCAGATCAGCATGCGTACTAGTTCGTCCTCCCCTGTTCGCCCCATGGGTTCTTGTATGATTTCTCTCCCCTTTGGCCATTCCCGCGCGCTCCCAGACTCTTCATCTCCCCCATATGTGGTCTCTGGTTTCCTCTGCTTCTCCGCACCACCGACACTCCTCGGTGTTCGCTTTGTGTGCCTTGAGCCTCCACGAGTTCAGGAATTTCCCCCCAAGTAAGCCGGCTAGTGTCCCTGTCAGTGTGCCTAAGCGCTGTAATGGTCTGTAGCTCAGATTGAGCCGTTGTCGTTCCTCGGACTATCTTGCTTTGTATTCTGATCGGGTGCCGGCTTCCGTGACCGTTTCTGTTTGGTGAGATTCCAAAGTGATACATGTAGAGGTAGGGATTTCCAGATTCCTCCACAATTGCAGGTGTTGTCTCAGTATTATACCTCTTCTGGATAGCACAGGGGTAGTGTTAATGCGAAGAGTCCAAATTTGCGAAGTTATTCCAGATCTTTGATAAATGAATTACTTATGGTGGCAGTAGTTTAAGCAAATGAACAACGGTGGCACATAAAAATCACTCAGTTTTGGCTTTCCAATGGTGTGGAAATCATATCAATCGGGTGAATTATATGTTGAAGAATTGGTTAGTATAGCAAGAGTGACCTACTCAAAATCGTTACTTAGCACCTTACTTAGAAAAGGTGCGCTGATTACCGTATATGGCAATACAACCACCCTTAAACTCAGATTTACCCTTAAATTCAGATTCTTGGTGTTACCACAAACCTGTGCCCAGCTCCAGACAGGTATACCGAAATAGTACCTGCAACGGTTGAGGAATGTGGCCTGTACAGGTATCACTTTGGAATTCAGGGAAAGAAAATTACCTGAGGTGTGTCTGGCAATTATTTCGGTGTTTTTCTTCCAAACGAAAGCTAGTTATATGTTAATTGTGCACTTCTAGTTCTAGCATATTAAAAAGTTTTGTCTATTCATTAGAGCATATTCTAAATTGAAACAACTCTACTCTAATGAAAGCATGCAGTCAATAAAGCCATATTCCTGAGTGGCCCGTTCGCGAACTGCCGGCGTTGCCAACAGGCTCAGGGCTCAGAACAGCGGCTCGTTATTTCGTTGCTGCCAGGCCCTTGTCGGTTGGAACATCTCATAACTTTAAGCCGCATTAGTCAATCCACAACCGTTAACGTGCCCGAAGTGGTAACGATCTGCCCCCCTGTAACGATCCATTCTCTGGGCACTCCTCGTCAAACATTCCTCGCTCTACTACTTATTTTGGATATATTGCAACTATAGAAATTGCTTAACATTATACCAATTTGACATCGCTGAATCAGAATTTGCTATCATAATGAGGAAAAAATCAAAATTCCAATATTTACAACTAAATTTATCATTATTTACCTAATTTGAGTCCTCCCTGTATATAGTATAGCTCAACATTCTCGAAATCAGAAAAATTATATAGAAAACTAGTAATTCTCATCTATCTAGGGCTGGTCTTTTTATTAAAAGTCAATATTGCATATACAGATCATGTGAGATGCAATGCACCTTCAATTGTATAGAAGTAGTTTATATTCATGAGCTAATCTCTATACCTTGATCTGACCTTCAGTGTTCCTAGACTGCTCAAGTGATTCAGGAATACCGGGACTTGAAGTAGTAGTAGTTGAAGCACTAGGGGTGGTAACAGTAACTCCTTCTGAGGTGCCAGGTATGACAGAAGAGACCTATGGCTCAAATCTGCTATTGGAACCTTCTTCTACCCACCCCCCCCTCTAGTATTCAGACCCTCCTATCTCATGAACTAAAGATCTTTCCCAGCCCCAGCCTTGCATGTGAGTTCCTCTATGGTGTCTTTTTGTAACTTGTTCAGCTGCAGCCATCTCTCTCTATTTTCGTTCCTCTTTTGCCTTACTTTCTCGATCCATCGCTGCTAACTACTTTGCATATCAGCGGCTTCTTTCTTATCCTAAACTATTTTCGCACCTTCTGAAGTTTCTCTTCCTCCTTTCTGACCTTCGCTGGTACTCTCTGTTTCCTTTTCGACATCTCCTACTATTTTTTCCTTCTATTTCCAGTATTGCTTTAACTTCAGCTCGAGGCGGCTTAGGAGGAAGTGAGTGAATATAACGTCTTGGGCGTCTTGGGTAGAGAACCGCATCCCACCAGATCAGTGAAAAAACACTTGACTAGTGACGTTTACTAGTCCTCTGCATAGCTCATTTAGCAATACACACCTGCATCCCATATATTTGCTGTCGCATTTCGCATACGCCGCATATACGCTCTATCGGCCACCCGAGGTGACCCATGACAGCAAGGCAAAAGAAGAACGAAAATAGAGAGAGATGGCTGCAGCTGAACAAGTTACAAAAAGACACCATAGAGGAACTCACATGCAAGGCTGGGGCTGGGAAAGATCTTTAGTTCATGAGATAGGAGGGTCTGAATACTAGAGGGGGGGTGGGTAGAAGAAGGTTCCAATAGCAGATTTGAGCCATAGGTCTCTTCTGTCATACCTGGCACCTCAGAAGGAGTTACTGTTACCACCCCTAGTGCTTCAACTACTACTACTTCAAGTCCCGGTATTCCTGAATCACTTGAGCAGTCTAGGAACACTGAAGGTCAGATCAAGGTATAGAGATTAGCTCATGAATATAAACTACTTCTATACAATTGAAGGTGCATTGCATCTCACATGATCTGTATATGCAATATTGACTTTTAATAAAAAGACCAGCCCTAGATAGATGAGAATTACTAGTTTTCTATATAATTTTTCTGATTTCGAGAATGTTGAGCTATACTATATACAGGGAGGACTCAAATTAGGTAAATAATGATAAATTTAGTTGTAAATATTGGAATTTTGATTTTTTCCTCATTATGATAGCAAATTCTGATTCAGCGATGTCAAATTGGTATAATGTTAAGCAATTTCTATAGTTGCAATATATTCAAATAAAAGTAGTAGAGTGAGGAATGCATGACGAGGAGTGCCCAGGGAATGGATCGTTACAGGGGGGCAGATCGTTACCACTTCGGGCACGCTACCCCGCAACCATTGTGTCATTCACTGATCAGAGCTCACCGCTTGGAACTGTCCTAATATCATTGCCAAACTTTCTAGTATGCCGCCCAGAGCAATCCTCGCCACCTTAACGATTCCATGCAGTGGAAGTTCGTCATTTCCACCATTGCTGCCACAAATGGAAAACACCGATACGACGGAATCCACGGGAGAAGAGACACCAACAACGGAGGTTGAACCTTGGGATAGTTATGACTACAGCTATTCCCCCGACCCGCCAACGCCTCCAAGTCCGTATTATGATATATTCGACTATGATTACATCAGAGAACAAACTAGTGGGGGGTTCCCCAAACAGCAAGAACAGCTTGCGCTTACTACTATGGCGACCTTGCTTGGGATGGTCGATACAACCCGCCTTTTGGCCATTCGTGATATGCATTTCTCAGCCTCTGAGGGTGAGAAGGTCACATCTGTAGACTATGTAGTGCGCATATCGCCACACACTCAATTCGTTGAATATGTAAGTGAAGCTTAGCCATGCACGGGTACATGTGTTACAGTAATGAGGCATGGTTTTCGAGATTGACAAAGCGAAAAAAATTGCGACACAGTTACGGTTCCTCACCTTGAAGATCTTAACTAAAGACACCTGGAGAGTAGTGAATGCCATTGTGGCGCCCAAATAGATTGAGAGAATTTGGAAGGCACATGTTCTGGACGCGGCAGCATATGATCTTGTGAAGAAAAGATGGCCAGGAAAGCTGAACTACAATCCCCTGCCAGTGCGGCCTACGTACTGTACTTCTGAGGAGGAAAAGCAAGCGCACGCCCGTCGGCAAATTTGGACAGTCCGAGCATACAAAAGGATGTGAGTTGAAGTGAGCGCAATTGGCTGCTACAGTTCTGCATTTGCTAATTGAATTTGATGTTACTTAAATGTGAAGATTTAATGAATCTGTGTTCCGAAACGAAAGCACGCGGGCCATTTGGCACGACGAACCTCCTAGCGCACCTCCAACAATGAACGGCCGTGCGCGAGTTACGATGAGAGTTCCCAACAGTGCAGAGTGCATCCGTATTCCCGCATACATTGAGGATACGATTTATGATCTTAAATTCCGGAATTATTTGTTTCATGATGGTGACCCAGACTATCGCCCAGACGCCCAGAGCTTTTTCGAGAATGCAACAGAGTTGAAGGACGAAGAAACTTTTGACCAAGTGCTTAGTTGTACCGGCAGTGGTTTTCCAACGTCAGGCCATCTTTCCACCAGTGTACATGTTAAAAGGAAGGAGGTTCATTAGAGAACTGGGAAAGCCATCGTGTTCGCAGAACTTGTTTGACACTATTTTTGGAGAGAGATGAGGAACTGAGAGCTTTCCAGCAATTTAACTATATGCAGTTATTTGGTGATCAATTTAGCCATCTACTACATTTGTCAATGTCTCGCTCATGCGACCTCGAGAAAATCATCTAGTCCTTTTTGTATTTATATACCGCAATAGCTGCTCTGTTGGATATCACTTACTATAGGAATTTTGAGTGAGGTGAAAGCAGTTCCCGACTAAATATAATCATGCATTTGTAAATCCAGGAAGACAGAATGAACACACAATATTCCAACTTTCGTAGAACGGCGATCTTTTGAGGGGACATAAACATCAGTCTCCTCATGGCAGATTACAAAATGTTGTTCCGAAACTGAGATCTCTTTCCAAACGGGCGCAAGGCTGCATAGTGCAGGAATGTGAGAGAGGCCCGCATTGGCTATGAAGAGAGAGCCTAATGGACTACTGGAAAAATAAGCGGCATATTGTAATGAAAGGACAGAGAAACGGAATGCAGAAGAGAAGTCGATGCAACCCTTGAAAATTCTGGAGATAAGACTGTAGGCGGACAACACATGGCCATAATCTGTATATGGAACGCATTAAGGATGCAGTACCTGTTACATGGACCAAGTGCATTACCGTGGCCTAGACGAGACATAACACTTTGTTGAGGGTGTGTACGTGAATATTTCGCGACTTCAGCTAGCGCAAGTGCTCTTTTCTCAAGTTTCAGCCACACAACGAAATAAAGAAAGTCATGTACTGTACATGCGCCCGTGGCGATAAGCAAGTTAGTTATCGGAACACCAAATTGCCACCTGATTCTCTTTATTTTCAAGTAGAGGGCAGTTAGTGTGGCCATGTCCAGTGTATCCTTGTCTAGGGAAATGCGCCTTACAGTAACAACATTCTCCTGGACCTGGTAGTTCCAGTTTTCTGTCGAGAGTTTTGTTTTGGCCTTTCTGCTTGTCATCATTTCAGGTTCTTTTTCCTCTTTGCTTATCACCAGATGAATAGGCTTTGTTAGAGGTAAAATCACCTGTAGAAGGGGAAGATTCATGGGGACAAGAGCAAACATCATTACAAGATTGCCAAGGAGATTGTGCAACAAGTATGGTAATCACATTCTTATAGGAGGCAGGAAGGCACATCAGAGGAAAAAGACTTTGTAAATTCATTGTGTTTCACAAAATCGTGTAATGGCCATAGGATTACCACACTACTGAGCCGTGACCTAATATCTAACATGGCCTCATTAGCGATCTATGTTCTGGACACATATTAAATGCGAGTTTGCACGGCTCAATCCCAACACTTTGTTACAAATTTTTAACAAGCTTGTGGAATTCGAATTATTCATCCCATTTTTGACTACTCAAAAAAAAACAAAAAAAAAAAACACATTACAATATTTTCTCCTGCTAGCAGGCGTCGATTCAGTTGTCAACTAGATCCTCATTCATCCTAAACCGATACCACCTACCCAGCTATAACGAAACATGTGTCTCTTGACTGAAGTCCAGTGCAAGCTATGCGGCACCGTGCATTTTAGCGAGAAACGGCCATGCTCACACCCAGGAAGCGAACCATGTCAGAAGTTCTCTTTTGTTACGTCAAAGCCGCCAAGGAGTTGCTATGTGTGCCTGATTGAGGAGTGGCTGAAGAGTTTACACACGCCCACATGCGTGGAAAGTTGAGCCTGTTGAGAGATGTGTTAAGAAGGTGAATTGAGTTGCCGTACTTGGAAAAATTGGCCGAGGAATGATCTGGGATTGTCAGCGGTCAGAGTTTCCCATTCCACCAGTACCTTCCTTGGATCGTTAGGTTGCAGCGTTCCAAACTATATACATAGATCATTGTCTGGTGCTTTGTATGTACTCAAACCATCCACTATGATATTAAAAAAAAAAAAAAATAAACCATCCACTGCATGTCCTATAACCGGCCGCCACTTGTGGGTCGCGTTCACATTCTCCTCCCACCTTGTTCCACACACTGCTGTTTTCCCCACATTGTACTGCAAACTGTTAATTTTTTATGCTTAGTTTCCCTTTCCGGTTTGCGCATGATATATCGATATTCCAATATTCTAACCTTCTATCGAACTTAAGATATATCAGGACCCACCTCAACATCTTTCGATGCCCAATTGTAGGCCTCGTCTTGCTACCTCCAGCGAGCAGTTGGCAAAATGATTTCCTTTACCCATATGGAGATGCAGACTAGACGGTAGCGGCGGAGGTATAGTAGCCTTGATGTGGATTGGTTCGTGAGAAAAAAAAAAAAAAAAAAATTCGGAAAATTAAACTTGTAGTCACCCAGTTCTAGGCAGATACTTGTTGAACTGCCTACGTAACCAGTATAGGTATTGGTAGCGTAAAGTTCTCCAAGTACCCAGTCCAGCAGGTTCCGATTCATAGACTAGCATTTAGATTTCCTTGGAGAACCAATTGCTAAGTCCAGGTGTGTTCCTGAACAGTTATTGTTATATGTACAAGGTTGCCTGGTTTCAATATAAGACGCCATGTGGCACCTTATTCTCCTTATTTCCCTCTTCTTTAAGTTATACATCTGAGACACTTGACTTATATTTACGATCGAACTTATTCTCCTTATTTTCCTCTTATTTCAGTTATACATTCATGTACTTAAACCTCACCATACCCCTTACCAGTACTGGATAGGATACGATCTGCGGATCCCCAACTACCGATGCAGCCAATATTTCATAGAATAGTAAATACATATATGCGATGCTGTGAGTATGGGCTAAATTGAGTGTGCTGACGCCAAATCTGCAGTCAAAAGGATGAAAAGCTACATCTAAAGTATCTACAACTTTATACACCTCACTACCTTGCAGAATACTCCCCTCCAGCATTCACGAGCTCATACTCATCTTACAGCATTCCACCCACTGGTACATTGCTGGCAGTGGTGCCTCCAGTGTTATAGTATAATAAGAAATTAGCAGAAGCTCAAGGCTTGCACTATAGCACTGTACATACCTTCCTATATAGAGCCTAAATTCTATTTTTTAGTTCAAATTAGTGACTTCAAGTCTTCAACATCGTCACCTCTGGATTGTGACTTCCGCAACTTCCATTCCGACCTAGCTGGTTACGAATTGACTTCTATAGATCTAGGAGCTTATGTAAATGCTGCATCTTCTCTCCCAAACACTTCACAGCTCTAGTACTATGAAAGTTTAACTCTAAAAGCTCTCCTGTACTACTACTCTACTATTAGCTTTAATCCTCACCTCACTTCAACCACAATAGTGTTGGAATGGTACATCCGTTGCATTTATGTTGCAGTTTCCTTTAATAGTAATTCACTCCGTTATCACTTGTTTCACTTGATTATTTCATGCATATGAACCATGTCTGGCGCTTATAGTGTTTCGGTTATTATTAGCGTTGACTCACACACCTCTCGGTTGGATTATGTTTTCCTTTTCTGTCATGGTATTGAAGTCACGTTATATCTCACTTTCTGTGTATATAAGTTGGGCAATTCTGCCACTTCTTAATAGATTAGACTCAACGAGCTTGCCTTTCATTCCCTTCGTGAATACAAGCATTTACCAAAAAGACTCCGCTTATTTTGATAAATAGCTCATTGCTTACACTATTACTCATGTTCTTGACTACATTCTCACTTATTATAATCACAGCTATAGTGTTTGTACTTGACTCATAGTCTAGCAACAGCCATTTAACTATTTTGGCTCGATTAAGTACCTACTCCTATTATTTTCAAGAAGTTAATAAAAAAATACTAGTAACTGCCTGTTAACTCTTAATAGAAGGATATACTGGTTTCTTGTATCACTGATAAGAAATTACTACCTGCTCTTGGACTAGGTTCTCTCCAGTCCTAGTTCAGGTGACTCTAGTTATAATGCAGGTAAGAATCCGACCGATTTCTATAACTAGTTTTTACTATAGTAAGGCACTTTCTTTACCTGTATATATAAAAAATCTGGTCCATCCCTTGACTACAGTGAGGTTTCTTATAGCTAGAATTACTTGTATTCAAATTATCACAAGCCTTGCTCTACCGAGCTCTTCTCCTAGAGTCGATCAGCACATTCGCAGACGGAGAAAGTATACGGGTGGAAGCACGCACACTCCGGTTTATGGGAGAACTGCTACAAAGAGAAGACCAGGACACCACATACCTCAGGGGATCGCTACATCGTAGAAGACCTCTTCCATTAGCTACATTTCTCACACTCCCAGCCGATACCTCAGCTGAAGAATGGATGGCAGCTATTGCCGAAGCAGAAGACCAAGGCTGGGTCAGCGTTTATACAGATGGGAGCCGAATAGTGACTCTACTGGGGCAGGCTCGTTCTCCCAGCACACCCAGAAACGGACTTCCACATATCTGGGAGCTCTCAGTACAGTAAATGACGCGGAATTGATTGCCATGGAGGATGCCCTCACAAGCCGATTCACTGAACTACTGATCATCACAGACTCCCAGACGGCAATAACCAAGCTACAAAGGATCGCCGAAGGGGAACCAACACACAAAGGGCCAGCACAGCGAGTAAGGGAGGCTTGGGACCGGAGAAACGAAAGGGGCGACCTTGACATAGCGGTAATGTGGGTCAAAGGTCATAAAGGAATCCCAGGTAACACCGAAGCAGATCGAGCAGCCAAGGTTGGTACACAGCTGCCATATCAAAACGAGATTGTCACGGAGGACGGGATGAAACAAGAGGCCAAAGCAAGGAGAGCGGCCGAAAGAAACAGACTGCATATGTCATATAGGCCACTACGCAGACTAGGCAATAGGGTCGCAACACTAGCTGGCATCCTTGGAGGCAAGGGCCTCCGGCGCTGGAAATTCAAGGTCGGCACAGCTGACAGCCCGGAATGCCGGTGGTGCGGCGAGGCTGAAGAAACGACCCTTCACATATTGTCTCAATGTAGAGTCTGGAAGCAGAGATGCCCAAGGGGTGAGGATGGATTGTGCAGACCCTTGGGTGACCAAGATGAAGGGGAGGGCCTTCGGGGAGTGATAGGAATTTTGGAATGGGCGAGGGGTTAGCCCCGGGGGATTTACTTCTATTGTTCCGTACTTGTACTTTGTTTTGATGTAACTAGACCTCGCCATAGCCCATAGGGCGGCACGCGAGTATTGATGTAAAAAAAAAAAAAAAAAAAAAAAAAAAAAAAATCTTCTCCTACTATCCCTCATATGTTCTAGTAACCCTCATATCAGTATAAGTCTCAAATTCATACATAGTACTACTTGACAGCATCCTTCTTGTAATAATCTAACCCGGACCCCTCACCCAAGACCCTTCAGCTCCGGTCCTATACTGGCAACCAACATACGACTCACCAGTACTCGTACATGTACAGCTGACTCTGACACCCTTGCAATTCTCCGCACTCCTTCTAGCACTCCGATATATATCCCTGCACCTGTAAGCTTGCTTAAGCAACATGGCCACCAGCATCCCGGTCATCGCTTAACGGCCTGAACCCGAAGAACCTGCCAGAATCTGCTAGAAGAACCCGGATCCCCAGAACCTGCCGGAAAGCCACAGAACCCACCGGAAAGCCATAGAACCTGCTGGAAGCCATACAACCTGCCGGAAAGCCATAGAACCTGCTGGAAGACCCCAAAATCTACCAGCGACAGGTATCGCCGAGCTTATTCCTGGATATTCTTGACGCTTCTACCTACTTCCAGTCATTCCTTAGCCATCCATGTACTTCCTGTCGTTTCCTTTGTTTTCCATGTACTTCCAGTTGCTTCTCGGTTTTCCATGTACTTCGTTTGTTTGCTTGTTTGCTTGTTTGCTTGTTTGCTTGGATTTGCCCCCAAGGGTTTTCTATAAAGAGGCTCTCCTCTCTCCTCCCTCTTGCTTCTCCACGCAACAACTTGTATTCTACTCAAGTTGTGTATTTAGCTTTAATACATCTACCTCTCGATATCATATGGCTCCGACCGCCTCTGCCTCCGCCTCCACTGTGAAATCGCCTCGGCGCCCACCGCCTACCCCATACCTAGATCTTGTACCTTGACCTGACCCGGACCCATTCATCATACTTTGTTGCGTCACCCAATCGGTCGCAGCTATGGGAGACTCTGCCAGCACTGGCAGCACTAGCGCTAGTACCAGTACCAACCTGACCGAAGTACGGAAAATAGCCTGGAGGACCCTGTGCGCCACCCTCGCCTCAACACCTCTTACCTCTGCCAGAAAACCTACCATCCCAGCCGGCACCCCTAGAGATTTTGGTACTTTATCTTCGCTGCCCATGGCAGCAGAATGATCTCGGCTTTACAAGGAATCCAGGCCAGCTTTAACATCCCCGATCATAGTACAACCAAAACCGTGGAAGTCCTGTAGGATTACTATTACCAGGGTTTCCATTACTGCTTACAGCAGAAGCTCACCGCCATATCCTCCTAGACAATTACGCAGAACGGTGCTCAAATCCAGAAACGATCTTAAGCCCCTAAGGTTGCCGACCCAGCCCCATTCAATGGAACTAGAGAAAAATTCAAGGCCTTCGTCACTCAACTACACCTTGTCTTTAATGCCGATCCTACCCGGTATGACACAGACACTAAGAAACTCACATATGCCGCATCTTACCTATTCGGGAACGCCAGACAGTGGTTCCAGCCACACTTCAATGATGCAACGGGGCTTGTTACCTTCGCTGACTACGCAGCCTTTATTACTGCCCTCAGAGCTGCCTTTGATGACCCAGATGCCCGGACCACTGCCGAAAGAAAGCTTAAGGCCCTGAAGCAGGGTAACGACAACTGTTCCACATACCACGCCAAGTTTGCCCCCCTGGCCGCAACACTCGGATATGACGACCAAACCAAGATCGACTTCTTCTGGAACGGGCTCCGGTTTCAGGTAAAAAACCACCTCATTAGTGTCCTCAACGAGCCTACCAACTTCGATACCTTCGTTAAACTCTGTATAGGTATTGACAACAAGGACCGAGCCTTGCATGCCTCCACTTCAGCCCCCACCGCCAAACCCGCCACCATCCATGCCCCACAGACGTCCGGAGGAAGCATACCAATGGACCTTTCCGCCACTCAATCTCAGGTCCAGGTCAGTAAGAAATGAGGACCTCTCTCTGATGATGAGAAGAGGTGACGAGAAAACAACTTGTGCATGTACTGTGGACAATCCGGCCACTGGGCCACCCACTGCCCTCTATGCGGTAAGGATCAGGCGATCAGGACTACCAACACCAACCTCACTAGTCCACCCGCCAACGCCACCCCTCTGTACACCTCCGAGTCAAAAAACTAATGCCCTCTTCAGTTCACAATGGCCGACTGAAGAGTGCCAGGATGCTACCTGGCGCCATCTACCCTGAACCTGTCTCTGTTTCTGTTTCTGTTTCTGCTTCTGTTTCTACTCCTGCCACCCTCGCTATACCCTGCTAGCTAAGCCGGACGCCAAACTGCCCAATCCCATGATCTTACAAGACTATGCCGATCGCTTGCAAGCACTTGAAGAGTACCTACGGGCCGAAATTAAATGGGCACAAGCAATACAGGCAGAAATTCTGACCTGCTCCGACTCCCTGCACCCAAGTATGACGTCGGAGACAAAGTATGGCTCCTAAGGTGAAATCTGCGTACAACCCGACCTTCCGGAAAGCTCGATCATGAGAGACTAGGGAAGTTTGAGATCCAAGAAAAAATCTCCTCTCATGCCTATAAACTCAAGCTTCCCGCCTCCATGAAGGTACACCCAGTCTTCCATACCTCTCTACTTGAACCCGTCACTACGGACCCCCTTCCTGGCCAAACGTCACCTTCACCGCCTCCCATCATCATTGAGGAAGAAGAAGAGTACAAGGTCGAAGAAATCCTAGACTCCCAGAGACGCCACAGCAAACTCGAGTACCTTGTTCGTTAGCTTGGTTACGACCAGCCCACCTGGGAACCAGCTGAGTTGTGCACCAATGCACCACTGCTAGTGCGGCGTTTCCACAACTCCTACCCCTCAAAACCAAGACCCCGTACCCTGCCAAAATGAGTGAAACCAGGACTGACCCTATCATTATCCCTGATGATGATGATGAGCAGCAACCCGATCTTGAGGATCGCTGGAGCTCTCCTCCTAGAAGGGAGGCTACTGTACGTCCGTAATAATCCAACCTAGACCTCTCGCCCAAGACCCTCCAGCTCCGGTCCTATACTGGCAACTAACATATGACTCGCCAGTACTTGTACACGTGCAGCTGACTCTGACACCCTTGCAATTCGCCGCACTCCGATATATATCCCTGCACCTGTAAGCTCACTTAAGCAACATGGCCGCTAGCATCCCGGTCACCGCTTAACAGCCTGAACTCGAAGAACCTGCCAGAATCTGCTAGAAGAACCCGGATCCCCAGAACCTGCCGGAAAGCCACAGAACCCCCGGAAAGCCGTAGAACCTGCTGGAAGCCGTACAACCTGCCGGAAAGGCATAGAACCTGTTGGAAGACCCCAAAATCCACCAGCGACAGGTATCGCCGAGCTTATTCCTGGATATTCTTGACGCTTCTACCTGCTTCCAGTCATTCCTTAGCCATCCATGTACTTCCTGTCGTTTCCTTTGTTTTCCATGTACTTCCAGTCGCTTCTCGGTTTTCCATATACTTCGTTTGTTTGCTTGTTTGCTTGTTTGTTTGTTTGCTTGGATTTGCTCTCGAGAGTTTTCTATAAAGAGGCCCTCCTCTCTCCTCCCTCTTGCTTCTCCACGCAACAACTTGTATCTTATCCAAGTTGTGTATTTAGCTTTAATACATCTACTTCTCGATATCATATAGCTCCGACCGCCTCTGCCTTCGCCTCCACTGTAAAATCACCTCAGTGCCCGCCGCTCACCCCGTACCCAGATCTTGTACCTTGACCTGATCCGGAGCCGTTCATCACACTTCTATACTCTCCATGCTAGTTATATAGATAAGAGCTAAAAAAAATACTAGAAAGGAGAAAGCGTAGCAGAGCCACCTATATAGCTGAATTCTTGGAGGTAGAGCTGCTAGAGACTCAGATATCTGAAGAAGTAGTAGCATTTGCATGCAGTCTTCTACTCAATATATATAGAGCTTGATTCCAAACCAGTATCTTCAATTCTTCTCCTCTGAAGAGCTAAATAAGAATGAGATTAATAACTAGATAAAATATATAAACTTTTGGAAATATATATAATAGTACTTACAATGCTATACAATAGATCTTGAGCTTCTACTAACCTTATATCATAATTTAGTGCTCACAACACCATTGCCATCAGTAGGCAGGCGAGTAGCATATTTTAGAATGGGTATAAGCTTATGAGGGGTATACTGCAAGGTAGTGAAGTGTATAAAATTGTAGATGCTGTAGATGTAGCTTTTTGATCCTTTTGACTGCAGATTTAGAATCAGCGTACTCAATTTAGCCCATACTCAATGCATCGCATATATGTATTTACAATTCTGTGAAATATTGACTGCATTTGGTAGTTGGGGAGGGTACTCTTATCCCGGTCGCTTCCGATCCGCAGATCGTATCATATCCAGTACTGGTAGGGCGGCACGCGAGTAATGATAATAAAAAAAAAAAAAAATAAAAAAATAATGTGGCACCTGCGCCCACAGCTCCACAATATCATTCACACGACTAGGTACATACGTTCCACAAAATCAATCCACTTGAAATCTAGGTGACATTTCCAGCCGTTGTGGGGAAGCTGAAAGAATTGGAATAGGCCAAGCCGGGTTGTCGCTCTGGCACAAAGAATGGATCTTTCTATGGCTTTATCTTTCTATGGCTTTATCTTTCTATGGCTTTATCTTTCTATGTCTTTATCTTTCTATGGCTTCTTTGATTATTCTTCTTTGATTGTTCTTTGATTGTTCTTCGATTATTTGGACTTCTTTCATTATTAGAATTCTTTGACATAGAATCTTTCTTTACTATGTGATTCGAGTTATTACTTTCTCTGCTTCCGTTGTTAACATGTAGATTAAAGTAGCATGTTTGTCCTGTAATTAGGAAGGCAAGCAATCTTTTGAACTCGCACTCGCAACCACAACTCGCACTCGCACTGGCTCCCGCATTCACACTCAACTTGCATTCACATCAAGCATTGGATGACTTCCCGTCGGCCCAGACGACCAGACCCAGACCTTATCAGCGCTCGATCTACCAGAAAAAATTTTTAACCCCCTTCCAAATTTTAGATTCTGGCGGACCCCCCCCCCCCTCCGCCAGACCCAGGATTTTTGGAAACGCGTTCCAAATCAAGTGACTAGTAAAAACGGGGTTAGGTAACATAGCATAAAAGAAAATAAATGCTGCCAACACCAAAATTTCTGCATATCGCAAATTGATTTCTACTACAACGCCTCAACTTATGCAGAAATTGAGCATAAAGCTGTCTTTCATTTCTTTGTTTACGCGCATTACACTTTTCAGCTTACGCGACAACAACGAAAGCAGTTTTACTTTACCTGAGGAGCTTTACTGCGAATCTAGTACAACTAGACAGAGCCTGTGCCAGTCAAAGGATTGCAGAATGTAGCATTCAAATTTACTCTTTGAAAGTAAATTTTTGGTATCGCGATATGACTAAGTGAAGCGCGAAGTTGTTCGCTGACAAATCTGAGATCTGGGAATCTGGACGTTCACGAAACTTGAATTTTGTGGTTGCGACGGGAATCGGGTCTGAGACGGAATCTGGAGGCGGGGTCTGGGTCTGGTCGTCTGGGCCGACGGGAAGTCATCCATTGCTCCACACCATCTTTACAAAATTAAAAGAAATGAGAATTCGCGAACGTGTTATTTTTTTTTCCTTTGTGCTGGTTTGAACAATGGAATTATTTCGGTTGAGATGGGCGGGCATTGTGATACTAGTGGCGCTCTTGGTTTCGAACAAGCCATAGCCCCTACCGGTAGGGCGGCACGCGAGTGCTGAAATAATAATAATAATAATAATAAAAAAAGCTTCAAGTGCTACTCTTAGCGCCGGGACTGCAATGTTAACTCTAAAATCATCCATGACGGCCTCGAGGGCGAGCAGCGTCACGGTCACCGGGGACGCGGCAGCGGCGGTGAAGCTGAGCACGTTTAAGAGTAATAGGGTGGATGAGGTGAGGAGGGCGAGGTACGATTAGGGTTGAGTAGATACAACTAGGCCTGCGAGCAGTGCGCACCATATAGGAGATTCAGGGGATAACGGGAACGGGGAAGGGAGTAAGAGAATGGGATACTAAGAACTAAATGCAATAGAAATAGAGGCGACTTACCGTATAAGTTATCTCGAGACATAAGAAATTCCGCACATGATTATGCATAAATGCATAAATGCTACTACTAGCGACGTGCATGTGCTCATGCCAATAGAGATGTGACCAAAGTACTAGCTAACTACTTTTACTAGTAGTAGTGTGACATGTAAACTCATCAGTGGTGATCGTCCAACGGCACGGGTTGGCGCAACTGTAAAGTTATGCATAGGTAAGCAAATTCGGATTGCCTGGCACGTCTTGGCGGCAGGAAGGCAGCTGCCCAGCTTCACAAATCGGCATCCCCAACCTTCTTCATGTACATTGCGAACGCCCGATCAGCAACACCGCGGAGCTTGTGTATCAATTCCGGAGACCCTCGTCCCTGATTCCAGGGCATTCGTCACCCCGATTTCCAGCCACCCTTCCTCCCGGTACTTTCCCGCACCCTCCCGTCCCGCGCTTCCGGCTCCGAAAAATACTATGACCGGCATTCCCCCAGCCTCGCTCCCGCTCTTCGTTTCCACCCAGCTCTCCCTCCTCTCGCTTGAGCGCCAAGTCGACTCCCTCGCGTCCCTTACCCTCCTCTCGTCGCTCCCGCCCCAGCACCTCGCCAAACACCACGGCCTCGCCATCCTGAACCTTAACATCTCCTCGCAGCGCACCGGGCTCGGCGGGAAGCTGCTTCTAGAACTGTCACTGGACTCTGCGTATGGGTCCATTTTCCCACCGCACAATATCCGCACGGGGGATTGTGTGCGCATTGAAGAGCAACCAGGGGGTGCGGCGAAGAAGAGGGAGAAGGCGGTGCTGAAGGAGGCGGGGGTGGAAGGGGTGGTGGTCGGGGTTGGGGAAGCGAGGGTCACGGTGGCAGTGAAGAGGCGGAAACATGGGGCTGGGTCCGGGCGAAGTGAGGCGGACGGGGAGCAGGCCATTGAGAGCCTGGCAGCGTCGACGGGGAGGTTGTGGGTGGTTAAGGTGCCGAACGATGTCACTTTTGTGAGGATGGAGAAGGCGATGGCGATGTTGTTGGATTTGCACGACCAGGGGAGGTTGACTAGGCTCCATAGGGTGGTTCTGGGGCAGGAAGCACCGGAGGAGTACAACCCGGAGAAGTGCGAAGACCTAGCTTTCTTTGATGACGACTTGAATGATTCTCAGAAGGAGGCTGTGCGATTTGCGGTGGGGAGCGAGGACATAGCCTTGATACATGGACCGCCAGGGACGGGGAAGACGCAGACGCTGGTGGAGGTGATCCGGCAGCTAGTGGAGGGGCAGGGAAAGCGGGTCCTGGTGTGCGGGCCGTCGAACATTAGTGTCGACAATATTATCCTGCGGCTGCCGCCCGCAATGGCTGCGGTGAGGGTCGGGCATCCAGCAAGGCTGCTACCGGGAGTCCTCGGGAAGAGCTTGGATGTCCTATCACGCACTGTCGCGGAAGCGGAAATTGTCGGTGATGTGAGGAAGGAGCTGGACGGGTTGTTGGATAAGTTGATGGTGAGGGGGAAAGCGAGGATAAAAGGCTCCAGGGAGCGGAAGGAGGCGTGGTCGGAGGTGCGGGCGTTGAGGGGAGAGTTCCGGCAGCGGGAAGAGCGATGTGTGAGGGGGATTGTGAAGGGGAGTAAGGTAGTTGTTGCAACACTACATGGGGCAAGTGGGGGTGGAGGAAGGTGGTTGAGAGGCGAGAGGTTCGATGTGCTGGTTGTCGACGAGGGCAGTCAGGCAATGGAGGCTCAGTGTTGGGGGGCGCTGTTGCACGGGTGTGAAGCGGGGGGCATGGGAGGGGTCAGCAAACTGATTATTGCAGGGGACCACATGCAGTTGCCGCCGACGGTGAAGTCTGAGGGGGGGAGACAAAGCGACTTCCGGCGAAGCAAGGGAAGCCGATGACGCCCGAGGCAGTACTCCCGAAACCGAAGGCAGAGCTGCGAGCGCTGAGTATTCCGACAACCCTGTCGATGCCGATGTTCACGCGGCTGATCCGCATGGACGGGCCCGGAATAAAGCGGCTGCTGACAACGCAGTATCGCATGCACGAGCGCATAATGGAGTTTCCGTCTATGGCGATGTATGATGGAAAGTTGATTGCCGCGGACTCGGTGCGCAGGCATCTCCTGCGGGATCTGGAAGGCGTCGAGGACACGGAGGAGACCAGTGAGCCTGTCGTATGGTTGGATACGCAGGGCGGGGAGTTCCCGGAGGCAGTGCCGGAGGCGGGGGTGGGGACATCGGTGCTGGGATCGGAGAGTAAGAGCAATCCTGGAGAAGTTCTCTTGGTTGTGGGGCATATTCGAAAGCTGCTTCGTGCGGGGGTGAAGGCGCGGGATATTGGCGTTATCACGCCGTATGCAGCGCAGGTCGCGCTTATTGCCGCGGCGTTACGGGATGCGGAGGGAGGCGGTGGGGATGGCGGCTGCGGCACGGATGCGATGAGTGAGATTGAGATTGGTTCCGTGGACGGGTTTCAGGGGAGGGAGAAGGAAGTCGTGGTGGTGTCGTTGGTAAGGAGCAATGAGGAGGGGGAGATTGGATTCCTGGGGGAGGGAAGGAGGATGAACGTCGCTGTGACAAGGCCACGGAGGGCGCTGGTAGTCGTGGGGGATGGCTCGACACTTGGTGGAGGGGGAAAGAGAGGGGGGAAGCGGAAGGGGGGAAGGAGAAAAAGAAGGAAGAGGGAGAGGCGGGGGAAGATACGGTGGAAGGGGATGGGGTAGAGGGGAAGCACATAGAGGAGGGGGAGTTCGTGCGGAGGTGGGTGGAGTGGATGGAAGGGGACGGGGACGTCGATGTGAGGTATGTGAGTTTGGAGGAGGCGGGGAGGGAGGCGAAGGGGTAAAATAAAGACGCGGTATTTCATCGCCTTGCAGTGGACTTGCTTTGGGTTTTGGAAACTTTTGCACCTGGCATTACCTACCCTAGGAGTTCTTGTGTCGATACATAATTTCCCTCACATGACAAACTCTTCTCATGGTCATTGCTGCTGAACCCGACAAGTAAGGCATGTATATACAGACTTGGCCTTTGAAACAAGAATGCTATACAACTGTGCATGAGTCGCAAAAGGCTTGCGTACCCCCCACCCCCACCCCCGTCAAGATTGGAAGTGGTTTTGTTAAAAGATCTATATATGCAGTATTGAAGGTGCAGCAGAAACCGCAAGGTTAGATTGTGCCTTGTTTTTTTTTTTTGAAACAAAAAAGGTATTTATACTTGTACTAGTATACCGCCCCGTGGGCTATGACGACTAGGTAGGGAAGAGTTTTTTTTTTTTTTTTAATATATCACGTGACCTCGCGTGCAGGTGTTCGCCATGGCAGGGCGGGAAAGAGATAGATGAGATATTTGAAATCCATGAAAGAGAATATTGAAATAGGTGAGTAGGAAAGCGGTGAGGGATTTATTCGACTCTACTCGCTGCGTCATCGCTGCACCTGACTTAGCATTTACGGCAGTCGGTACTGTTCGTCCTGATTGCCTGCTTGGGCCTCTATGATCGCCTCTAGCACCCCTGGCTTCGTGCCTGGTCTGGATGTCTCGTCTTCAGTTCTGGATCATCGGTACTACGGCCTATCTGGCCGTCCATGATCTCCGTCTCTTCCTCACCAGTAAGGCACAAAGCGTGTCTGTGAGTTTTTTTTTTTTTTTTTTAATATCATTACTCGCGTGCCGCCCTGTGTCTGCGAGTGTGAGCCTCCCTATCCTCGTGATAGGTCCATAACCAAGGTTCAGTCTGCTTGTCCCTTCTGCCCTGTGTCTTTTGCCCATCATCCTTATCTGCACCTCCGTTGCCATTCCCTCTTTACGTGGGTTAAATGTCGCCATATATGCTGCCCTTTCGGCGTCTTTACAGCCTTAGATAATTATGCCCTTGTGGCGTTTCACGCATGCACATCATTGCCACGTCCGCCAGGCCCTCGCCGCCCTGCAGGCGCTCAAGCTGGGCAAGAAGAATGCCCCAGGCAAGTGGGCAAAGGCCATCAGTAAGACCAAGGCGCATATTCACATGTGGCAGTTGCAGTGAAGGAGGAGGACTTGGAGGTGCAT
This sequence comes from Kalaharituber pfeilii, assembly GCA_015179045.1. NCBI lineage: Eukaryota > Fungi > Ascomycota > Pezizomycetes > Pezizales > Pezizaceae > Kalaharituber > Kalaharituber pfeilii. The sequence continues at coordinate 78,888 of WHUZ01000121.1, read as the reverse complement.
GGTGCTGGGGTCAGGTGGTAGCAGGAGAGTCAGAAAGATCCCGGTGGGTTGGAACTAAAGCTACCGCGTGGAATGGCGAGGTCTCAGGTATGAGGGGCGCCCCTGAAGCTGTTGAGAACAGAGCAAAGTTGCTGCTGCTTGTAGACTCTCAGGATGTCATCAGTTCAATCAAGCAGTTGGGAGGCGAGGAGGACTGCAGATCTGGTGCGCGTGGTAGAGCTGGTGGCAGAAAGGCTGCGGAGGCTGAGGGATGCTGGAGCTGTGAAGCTTGCATGGGTTAAGGTCCACGTTGGGATAGTGGGCAACGAGAAGGCAGATGAGAAGGGTGGTGAGAAGGCGTAGGAGCTGGTCAGTCGTCTGATGTACGACGGACACTCGTCGGACAGGCCACCGAGGGAGGACTGCATTAGGAGATAGTTTGGGAAAGAAAGGAGCTGGCTTCAGGAAGGGAAAGTTTGTAAAGTGGAGTAGGAGAGCATTCACGAATTGCAACTGGCTGCGGACTGGGAAGGGTGGCACCATGTGGAGGAGGAAGATCGGCAGCAATGGCGAGGAGGTGCAATGCAGATGTGGAGAGGAGTGGAGTGCTGAGTACGTGGTGTTCCGGCACGCTGAGCTGGAGCAGCCCCAAGGGAAGGACAAGAATGGCATGCAAGTCACCTGGCAGTACTGGGAGGACTTCGAGTAGGAAGGGTGGAGCCTGCAGGAGGGAGCACAGGACTGCTCTTTTTTTTTTTTTTTTTTTTTTATATCATTACTCGCATGCCGCCCTATGGGCTATGGCGAGGTTTAGGTACATAAGATGTGAAAGAAATGTAAAGGAGGTTTAGATACATAAAGAAAAGTAAACAGGAAAATCAGTGTCACGCGCGCCTATGACCGTCCAACCCATTCAAGTAGTTCTGCCAGTATATCCCTGTCTCCGTCTTTGGGGGGTTTTCGTATATCCTCCTCCTCCCCGGGCCATCTCTTTCTCCACGTCTCGCATTCTGTCATCACATGAGTGGTAGTCTCCAGGCCCCTTCCGCACCACCACCGGCAGTCAGGACCGTCCGCTTTTCCGATTTGGTATTTCCAGTGCCGCAGTCCCTTGTTACCCAGGACTCCGGCTAAGATGGCGACCCGAGACCCTAGACGCTGCAGCGGCCGGTAGCTCAGTTGTAGTCTATTCCGCTCCTGTTTCCTCAGCGATCTTCCCTGTTGTCTTAGTCCTGCCTCCGTGATGACTTCGTCTTGGTATTGTAGGGCTGTGCCTACTTTGGCTGCCCTGTCTGCTTCAGTATTGCCTCGTACTCCTTTGTGGGCTTTCACCCACAGGATTGCAACGTCCAAGTCGCCTTGCACGGCTCTGGCTTCCCATTGGTCTCTGACTAGTTGTGCCGCACCCTCATGAGTGGGGTCTCCATTGGCGATCCTCTGCATCTTTGCGAGTGCTACCTTAGAGTCCGTTACTATGAGTAGCTCCCCATCTTGTTGTGTCAGGGCATGGCTCCTTGCGATTAATTCTGCGTCGTTTACCGTGCTAAGCCTGCCTAGGTATACCGAAGTGCTTCTTTCCTTAATGAAGGTGCCTGCTCCAGTGGTTTCTCATCTATTCGGCTCCCATCGGTAAAGGCACAGTTCCACCCTTCATCCTCTTCCTTGGCGATTGCTCTCTCCCACTCTTCTCGTTCCGTGTCCCTCGGTAGAGCTGGGAATGTGATCAGTGGGAGTGGGGTTCGATGTTTTAGTGACCCCCTGAGGTACTTGCTGTCAGATTGCGGGTCTCGGACTGCTTCATTTTGGAACCTAAGTGTTCTCGCTTCCACTCTGTCCGACTCCCATTGGATGAATGTATCTATTGTCTCCAAGTTGGCTAAGCCTTCAACCACATCTCGTCTCGTCCCCCACAGGACTGCTCGGTCGAAGAATTGTTCTCCGGCCTCGATCTAGCTTAGCCGAAGGGTGCGTACGTCAGGTGCTCAATGTGTGTACGTAGAGATGGGAGAACGCCGTTCAATTGCGGCATTCGCCCATGTCGGGACATTTCTTGAACTATATTCTGTGGCATTCATTCGAAGGATTTTATTGAACTTTGATAGATACTACTTCCATTTATGCTATACGCCATACTGTCTTCTGTGTTGCGCTTAAATTAAATGCATACATCGTGCTCCCTGTTGGTAAGTTCCTCCTCTGACCACCAGATGTGAATCTCAGACTACCAAGTAAATCTCGTGCCGTTCGCATACAAACCAGACAGGTGATCACAACACAAACTCAAAAAGCAAGAATGAGGATTAAAAAAAAAAAAAAAAAAATGTAAAAATTTTTTTGGAACAAGTTACGCACACCAAAAGAACGTGCCCTTCACTATCAATCGTAGCGTCTCTTTGCAATTGCTCCGACCAAATCCCGGATCAGCTCCGCCTCGTCGATAATCAAGTCAGGCTTCCTAATTCTTTTACCTTGTCTTTCCAACATAACAATACCACGGATACAATCAGCGGAAACAATGTATACGCGTTGACTGGGATTCAGTTCTCCCTCCTCCAGATTTTTCCTGACGCTCGCCCTTGTGCTCTTTATCAATATTTGTTTGGCATTCTCCAGTGTTACCTTGTAATCTTCCTCTTGGTCAGTGTCGTCAGTGACGTACCCAAGCTCCTCATGCATAATGTTGTCAATGTGTTGATTGGCCTTGGACCGAACGATGAATGAGGGAATCTTGAAATACTCGCACTGCTGGAGGATTGCAACATCTTGTGTAGTAAACCGGGTGTCCAGAACCACAATAATTAGGTCGAATACGAATAGTCCTTGGGAGTTGAAGTATTGAGGTCCTGGAATGGTTAAGGTACCGGCGCCTGGGACATCGTACCACACAAACCTGTTATGCGGTGGTGCTGAGCTAAGATCTGGGTAGTAGGTAATCTTTTGGGTTGTCTCTGTGACGCCGATTTCAGCTGCCTGTGAGCCTTTGTTGCGGAGGCCTCTCAATGCGTTGATCAGAGACGACTTGCCAGATCCAGATATGCCAGCGACTGCACAATGGAACTTTCCTTCCCCAGGAGCAAGTCTTTGTCGAGCCCTAGTCCATTCTTCTTTAGTTGGCCAAACCTTTGGACTGATTCCTTTCTCGAGAAGCTTCAGGTGCGACTGCAGTAACTCTTCACGTTCACGATGGTGCCGTTTCAGTTCTTCCTCAGCTGCTTTCTGCTCTTCCTCTCTTCTTTTAAATTCTGCGAGTAATCGCTCCTGCTCTTGCTGCAGTTGATATCGCTCTTCCTGCCTTTCTCTTTCAATTTGCTCCGCTTGTTCACGCATTTGTCTTAGTATGCACTCATTTTCTGCTCTTTGGCGCCTCAGAGCATCCTCTTTGTCTCTAATTGCCTGTTCAATTCTTTGTTGTTCCTCCTCTTGGCGCTGTCGCTGCTGAATGTGCGAAACGGTCTGGTTTTCACGAGTTGGGGGGCTGAATAGTCGTTGTAGAAATCCCCCGACAACAGGAACAACTGCAGCCACGAGTGGCGGAAGAATACTTGCAGCTCCACCCATGATTCGATCTTCGGAAGTGGCAAGGAATATAAAATTGACGCGAGACTGAGGATAATAACTGCTGGTCGAACACACAAGCACTTATTCTAGGCCTGTTTGAGGGTTGGTTAGCTCACGCAATGGATGAATTCCTAGGTTTCATACCAGTACGTGTTGAAGTGGGCTGCCGTACAAGGAGAGCTAGAGAATTAGTTGAGGGAGTCCGGTTGATTTCAACACGATTAGGTAGTTATAGGTCCTTATACCCGAGGACGCATCAGGCCTCCAGTTCAACCTCGGCACATACATCACGATGCCCTACTGTATCGCACCATTGAGCCGCTTAATTGCAACCGGTGAATGCGAATTCAGCTTGACAACAGAGGACTCATTCTTTGATTCATGACTAGAACTACCAATCATGATCACCCGTGATATATACCTAGACATAACTATCACATGTCGACAATGCATCAACACCTTCACATTTCCTTGATAAATCTGTGTCATTGGTCCATTACAAATGCAGGCAGCGTAACATATGGTGGCAGAGCAATTGAAATCACAAAGCAAAGAAGAATATGATATAGTAGACCGACGATCTTCCGGCAAGCAATTTGCCAAGAATGCGGGTGGCCTGACTTTAGAAATCCAATGAGTCAGGAGTAGCATTGTAAAACGCGATTCGGCAGCGTGAACAATCGTTTTTTTTTTTTTTTTTTTTTTTTTGTTTTGTTATGTTCTTTTTGATCATATAACCCCGCATACAGGCTACGAGCCTATGGGAGTGAAAAATCGATACCTACTCTAGTCTCACTAGCTGCATGATTTATCGATATTCCACTAGCATCGGATCAGAAAGTTGAATTGCCTCAAAGAAAGATGAAGATATTATTGATAAGAGCGCGCAATCTGGCGAATATTATCGCTGAATGGAGGGTTTGCTGGATGGAGGACTTCAATATGTGTAGCTCTTCCGCTCAATCATTCTCCCAAATGTGTCAACATGCCGTGAGCATAGTAGAGACATGCACGTTGCAAACGCACATCATTTGAGGCCCTGTTTGGTTGACCACGTATAGCCGAGATTTCAAGTGGAAACTACGGCAACCAAACGATTTCTACGTTTCGCTAGGGTAATTTCACACGAAACTAAAAATGTGAGTTCCCGCCCGCAAAAATTGGAACTGTCCAACAGGTCAGTGTTGCCATGTATCATTTCACTTGCTATAGCAAACTGCATCACATTATTGCATCACATCATAACATTGACATTGCATTGCACCACTATTATGGCAGAACTCAACCCTCACGATATTCTCACTCTAGACCTATTATTGGCAATTGGAATAGAACACAGAGTGCATGCTGTAATTGCACAACAAAACTCCTATGCAGACATCACCATTGCAAGGAAATGTGTACTTACAGGAGGTCTATTTTTCAGCAAACCCGCAGCATCTTTTGGAAAGTCCACTTTGCTCGTGGTTCTGATATTGTGGGTAGGCTGATTGAGTGCAGTGATAGTGATAGCAGTAGTAGCTTGAGGCTTGGAACGCAATAGCTGTAATTGACAAGTTTGACATTGGTGGCTGCGGGACCCAATTTTTTTTTTTTTTTGCACAATGAGAATGTAGCAAACGAACCTTCAAGTTGCCGATTTTTTTTTTTGCAGCTGCATATCTGTAGGTACGTAGTCAAATTGTAGCAAACAAACACTGCCCCAGTTCCAATTGCACCTCTTACATCGTATCCCGCCTTGGCTATTCATACTGATGCTAGGACTAAACTATCTGATACGACCTACTGCAACCAAACAGGGCCTGAGGCTATACGAGGCTGCGCAGGCTTAAGCTTTTTTGTGAGGGAGCCTCACCTAACCCCGCATACGGGCAGCCTATGGCAGGGACAGGCTTAAGGTTATGCACAAGAATGATCTCCAAGTGGTGGGTCTACCCCACTCGCTGGGCGATCACGCTCCGTTTAAATTATCCAGCTGATAATTATTCCAAGTATGAAACCCATGTCCAAATTATCAGTTAATATACTGTATTTAACCGATAGTAAAGTTGGACGGAGCAAACACCTGTTCCTCTCCTATCGGCCATGGATTAAGCCTCTGAAATAACCCCGCATGCAGGCTACCTTGCCTGTCCAAGTATCTCTGGGGAACCAAATATTGGTATTTCCCTGATTGGCTTCGTCCTTCGCGGTATATTATCTGGCCACAGGTTCTGACATACTACATACTCCTATCGAGGCCACTTAACAGTTACAGTTGAAATGACTTGTTAACCCTTGAAAACAAGGCAGAAAGCCATCGATATCAATAGGACCCTAAAAGCGAGGTAACGAATATCGCACTAATTGTAATCGGTTCAACGCCAAAGATGTGCAGCGCCCCAACCCCCAACAAAAGTAACATAAATGCTAATAATTACAATCTGGATGCGCGTTTAGTAAAAACTTGAATGAGGCTTATATCAACCCTTCCTCAGTTTTCGGCATTTGGAATTTTGTTTTCGATCCACGCAACCCCAGCGAGCTCCGCTGTTCGTATAGGATAAACTTAGCGGCATGAGCGGGGTTGTCTATTCGCGTGAAGGGTAGACCTTTCTTTTGGCTTGTAGGTGGTTTTTCACTTGGCAATTCAAGTTGTTGCTTTGTTGGATTCCTTGGTTAAATAAGTACATTAAATAGCATGTTCGTTCTATATTTAATGAAGCAAACAACCTTTCCCGCAATTTCGCAACACCGCACTTCGCACCCCGCGCTCGGCACTCACAATTTGCAAAGTGTATGAAAGTGTTGGTGGAAGTGTTGTGTGTACATTTCTCCAGTACTCAACGTCCCAATGATCTCTGAGGATAGTGAATGCTATCGCTTTCTTACACTGACAGGGTCCCTTCCCCGTTAGCAGGTACTGCCCCAACCCCTCAGCCAGCATATTCTCGTCTGCTAATCCTACTCTCCTCCTTGGCGTGCTGTCTTACAACCTCCTGTGGACTCCTCCTCTTGGTGTGGAATGGAGGCCGCTCTTACTGGAGGTTTTCCAAGATTTTTTTTTTTTTTTTTTATATATCATTGATCGCCTGCCGCCCTTTGGGTTATGGCGATATTTAATTACATGAAAACTGTGTACACTCACTCGTTCCGTCATCACTCCCCTATGCTTTCCAAGATCATCCAGATAGGAGATTTCGAGTCCTTGACGATAGCAAATTCTGTGGAACTTGCACATACAAGAAAGTATTGGAGGGTCCCTGTAAGCGTACGTTTCCAGTAAAATATTCGCGAATACCGTATTAACTCAATAGTAAGAAAATATCGTACTGTAGGACACTAATCTCATAAGGCAGGAAAAATAATGCCAAATTATGCCGATATCAGTGGCTCACTAACAAGACAGTAGTCCTGCTATTAAGACAGTAATGTGAATTTCCGTTAACTTCAGGGGGAAGCGGCAATGACAATGGAGGTATATTACACATGAGGAGGAGGTACATGGTCGCGCACTGTTGGCAAGCAAAGCATGTTATGGATGGGCGCTCGTAGATTCTTGAAAGGTCATGTAAAACATATAGTGTAGTTCCCGCACATAAGAAAGTACCGCTCATAACACAGGGGCCCGCGGACTGCTCGTTTAGCCGTAAGACAGGATTCTTAATATTGAGCTAATACGGTATGACCAGATCACTAACAATACGGGATTAATAGCCGCATCATTGCATAAAACATCTCGCATACGTAAGGCTTATGGCATTGCGTACTATGTGGATGTGCGGCTTTTAGGAGTTGTCCCACTCAGTATACATACTGTAGTCCCTCCAATTAGGCATCCTCCACTGGTAAGTCAAGATGCAAGCAGCAAATTATTTTTCTTTGCGTCCTCGGATTATTTTTCATGTATAGCTGCCACGAACCTCTCAACAACCCCTCTATACTGCGCCTAGGCATGGACCGAACCTCTATTTGTTTCCAAGCAATTCGAAGGAGTTCAGATATTTAACTGATGGACTTTTCAAGTCTTGTCTGCAATGCTGGTACAAGTGAAAATCTATGCGCGAAGTATTGGATACCGCAAAGCTGAGAGCGGAGATCAAAAAGCATGGCAAACGTGAAAACCGACTATATATGTCAATTTTGAATCTCCATTTTTTCTTGATAACTCCCTCCCACTGCTAGCGTATGTTTCTGTGGTTGCATGTATGAACACTCCCCTCCCCCGTTCGGAATATTACATCCGTTGCCACTCGTTGCTATCTCTTCATTTTATCTCTTAGTTCCCCTCATATGCATTTGGTCGCCCTGCCATAGCGAACAGCTGCTAGACAGTATATGAATTAAGCCATTGCGCCCAGTTTGCGCCGGGGGGGGGAAGATCACGTGAGGAGACCGCCGAGGGTCGAAGGGGAAGGGGGGGAAGATCCGCTGATGAGGTTGATGAAGATGCTCGGGGAGTGACATTACCTTTTCTTTTAGCTACATTTATGGTCGGTAGGGGGAAGGGGACTAATTCTTGTTACTATTCTCTCTATAAATCCATAGCACATCGCCATGGCCCATAGGGCGGCCAGCGATTAATGATATAAAAAAAAAAAAAAAAAAGCGCCTAGTTTGCGCCACGGCGTTTTACTTCCGAGCCACACGTTCCGTGCCTCTCTCATCTTCCTGATAAGGTATACTTCCCTATTCAGTTATAGTTCTTGAGTCACGTTATGCTATGCTTTCTCATTTATATAAACCTGCTGTTCTTGCGACTCTTAGATCAATAGACTCGACCGGTATCTCTATGTCTTCCCATCGTGATTTAGCTTTCACCGTGATAAAGCAGCCCTGGCATAGCCTTTCGCTTTTATACAGGGGAGGAGCTTCAACTCAGAGGCAGGAGAGATCCTGACTATGCTAACTTCTCAGGCCGCAATACAGAAGTCACGTTGTGAGGAGGGCAAACCCATACCTGATGGAGCGCGCGACTAGAGAGGCTCTGGAAAGGAGGAAGTGGTGAAACCGATCGACTAGGATTGATTGGCACACAACGGATTGCAGGCTGCGCGTGTAAGCGGACCAGACAGCAGCACCATGGGGGAAGTGGTCGCGGGGCCATTGTGAGTATGGATTGTCGCCAGCCCGTTTCATAAGATTCCTCGGCCTGGAGGAACCGTGAGGCAGTCGCTACGGATGTAGGCGTAGAACAACAACATCTACGTAAGGATACAATCCTCGAACTGAACAGTACTTATGCTGTGGCACTCATTTGCAAAATTCCAATGATATTGGATAGACACTACTTGAATCCATGTTATCCTCCCTACTTCCTTCTGTTCCAGAGTCCAATTGAATCCATGCATCTGATTCTCTCTACTAGCGTCCTCTGCAGACCGGCCATACGTAGATATCAGAGCAGGCCTACCAACTAATTCTGCCACCATTCCCACAATAAGCTAACGAAACCAGTATGGATACTAATTCAGAACAGACATGGACAAAATAACAATCAACTATAAAATAATGTACCTAATGCCATCAGTCGTACCGTCTTTTTGAAATTGCCTCCAGCAAGTCGCGGATAAGATCTCCCTCATCGATTATCAAATCCGACTTTTTAACCTTTTTACCCTGCCTTTCCAACGCAACAATACCACGAATGCAATCAGCTGAAACAATGTATACACGTTGGCTGGGATTTAATTCACCCTCTTCCAGATTTTTCCTGACATTAGCCCTTGTGTCCTTTATCAATATTTGTTTCGCCTTTTGCAATGTCACCTGGTAATCTTCCTCTTGGTCCGTGTCATCTGTGTTGTATCCAAGCTGGTAATGCATGATATTGGAGATGTGTTGATTGGCCTTAGAACGAACGATGAATGCCGGTATCTTGAAATATTCGCACTGTTGTAGAATCGCAATGTCTTGTGTAGTAAAGCGGGTGTCCAGAACCACAATAATTAAGTCGAATACAAATAGTCCTTGGGAATTGAAGTATTGAGGCCCTGGAATAGTTAATGTACCAGCGCCTGGGACATCATACCATATGAATCTATTATGCGGTGGTGTTACACTAAGATCTGGGTAGTAGGTGATCGTGCGAGTTGTCTCTGTGACACCAACCTCAGCTGCCTGTGAGGAGTTGTTGCGGAGGCCTCTCAACGCATTGATCAGGGATGACTTGCCAGATCCAGATATGCCAGCGACTGCACAATGGAACTTTCCTTCACCAGGAGCAAGTCTTTGTCGAGCCGTAGTCCATTCTTCTTTAGTTGGCCAAACCTTTGGACTGATTCCTTTCTCAAGAAGCTTCAAGTGTGACTGCAGTAACTCTTCTCGTTCACGGTGACGCTGTTTCAGTTCTTCCTCAGCTGCTCTCTGCTCTTGTTCCTTTCTTCTGAATTCCATCAGCAGGCGTTCCTGCTCTTCTCGCCACCGATCCTGTTCTTCCTGTCTTTCCCTATTAATCCGCCCGGCTTGTTCTTGCATCTCTCTTTGTATGCGCTCATTTTCCTCCCTTTGTTGCCGCAAGGCCTCCTCTTTCTCCCTAATCTCCTTGTCCAGTCTTGTTCTTTCCTCCTCTTGCCGGAGGTGTTCCTGGACATTCTCGGCAGTTTGATTCTGGCCTCGACTTGGTGACATAAATAGTCGCGCAATCAAGGGAACGGCGGCTGCAAGGACCGGAAGAACACTTAAAGCTGCACCCATGATTCGGTCTTGAAAAGGTCGTATTAAATGGGAACGAACTTAGGTTATCAATCGGCGTCGAGTACTCTGGTTGGTGCGGACGATGTACTTGTACTTTGCTGCTCACAGGATGTTAGTTACCTCGTGCAAAGTGTTACAGCAGGGATGAACTGCGAGTGTGTGCAAATATAGATGACTCATCAAGAGAATTGAACTTACTGTCGTGACAGAGAAATTTTAATGGCAGGGGCTGACGCACAGAGCTAGAGATCATCTAGAAAAGAACAAGTGAAGGCTCCAGTTGGCTTGCTGGAAGGAATTGACGGAGTCTTCCGGCCTTTGATATAGACAAGAGGGCGTAAGGCCTCCAACCTCGCATCTGCATCCCATCGACGGTACTAGTGCAGGCGCCGTGCCCAGTCACTGAGTCGCTTGATCACAGATCCATGCACACAGCCTTCGATAAGACAAGGCAAAGAGCAGCTGGAGAGGATCGAGCCACCAGTTCTTGTGCTTGTCTACTCTGATTCTCCAGTCGCTCAGCAGAGTAGTAGTCACCAATCATTCGCTGACACTCCTACGCACAATCCCGAGCCAAATGGATACTGGAGTGTCCGAGTAATTAGTCCATCATGCGATACAAGGTACCCAGTGAATTCGCATCACAAGTTACAGGTCTTCTAAGCTAGAAGATACAGTAAGGGTTATCAGCTTTGCGTCACGTAACCGTTACGTGAGGTTACATGACATAAGCAAATGCTCTGATTGGCTAATTTCGTAACGTGAGACAGCCGATCTTCGTTACGCAACGTAACCATGATCACGTAGCCAAATCGTCGCGTTACGACCATAACCTTGCGTAACTTTGGGTAACGCCAAGGATATGCGCCTGGTTTTTAGCTGACTACAGGCACCTTTGACCGGTCTTTACCTAAATCAGCAACACATGGATGCATATGCATGAGCACGTGCCTACCACTTCATAAGCATCCCCAATCTACGCATGAAAGCTCTTCAGTTTCTACCATCATGAGCCAGCAAACGTCTGCTACAATCACAGCAAGTTCACAAGCTGTTACTCCATGCTCTGCTGCCCCCTCTGGTATCTGAATTAAGTAGCATAGATATGGCATGAGTCTCGATTGCTATCATTCGATTTTGGCTCTCTCCGATATGGGGCATGTTGATGTTACGGACCTGACGGTAACGTAGGTTACGCGGGGACATCAGCGACCCTCCTCTCTTTTGGGCTTAGCGGGTTGACAGGGGTTACCTAACGGAACGGAACGTAACGCAAAGCTGATAACCACTAGCACCTAGGCCGATCGATCTATCTTCATGCAACAAGATGCAAGTCGGCGCTGCGGGCCTGAATTCTACGGACCTATAGGGTAAAGAATATCGAACTTCACAGGGGCTGTGTATATTCAACGGACTTTTTTTACGCTTAGAGATGCCGCAGCTGGTGGCTTGTTATATTTGGAATAAGTGAAATACTGTGAAATCGGGTTCAGTTGAGTGAACAATCTACTGAAGACGGTGCAACAAGGGTTTGGCGGCTCAAGGGACAATGATACACGGCACGGAAACAGTGAGACACTGAGATCACGGATCTGGAATTCACTGAGGTTGTGGAAGGGCCTCTCAGAGGTCCCCCCAGAAGCACTAACCAACAACATGAGAACGTCATATGCAAACGAGCAACCAGTGCTTGCTTCCTCGGGTTTGCTGTACCCATGCCGTTTGCTGTTTGCTCAATGCATGCCATGTACTCCACCGTTTACTGCACTCTATGCACCTATCCACCCTGCCGCACTACCTAGCTGCTCTCTCACTGCCTACACGAACTTAACAATTTCCTAACAAGTACGCAGGCGGATCAGCAAGCTGAGTTAACTCAAAATTTGGGACAAATTAGAGACGTTGATGGATATACGCAAAAAGGCCAAATGATGCCACGGATGGAGGACTGTTGCCTGAGTAGCGCCGCCGATTATTTCCCAGCTAGGCGTCAACAGTCTGATTTGGCGTTTACCCCGCTCTAGCTAAGAGCTGGATATTGATTCACTTGATTTTATTCAGTCCATTTTGATATATTGCACAGTTGGCATGCTAATATATATTTTTACATGCTCTTGCAATACTATTCTTATGCAATACTTTCTGTGAGAATGAAAATATTCTGAACAACTCAACGATTACTTCAAGGGCTTTGTTGATGCCATTCATGTATATCTCTATAGGGATAGTTTACTAAAATGAATTGTTCAAATATTTCTATTGTATTAAGTGCAGGCGCAGAAGTAGATTTCCATATCTGCAATTTCAATGCAACATATACGATTGAGCCCAGATGTGCCAGAATGATCGGAAACGCAACATCGATCAAATACTACAGGTATATGAAAATGTGCAGAGATATACTGTAATTCATACATAACTATTTTTTCTTAAAAATAGAGATGCGGGATCTGAAGAATGATACTCCTTTAAGTGTCCTAAAAAGCACATAGAAAAGTAGGTTCTGTGCTTGAGGATATGCATACTCCCATCCGCTCAGTTTTGGCGGGAGAAGTGCGTCGAATTGTGATGTGCGTCGAGATGTGGTGAAACACAGTATCTGTTTGAATGTTTGTTTATTCATATATTATCCTCTGGCAGTTACATGCTTTTAATACTTTTTCAACCTTCATTCAGAAACATGTAGTTTGGTATGATTCTCCACAATTTGCTATAGAGGAGTATTTTACCAGAATGGGAACTTTGCTGAACAGAACGTATTTTGCTGAAGAGAAATCATGCCGCTGTAGCTGGTTTTCTTTAACTGCAGTAGAGGGCTTTTCGCCTCGACGAGGGGTACAATGTCGGGGATTCTCACTCAAAGCATGTATTTTGGCTCACAAAGGAAGTATTCATTTTTGTAATAAGATTTTTTTTTTGCTAGCAGTTGTCCGCATTCTTAGCAGCACTTTGGTTGGGTTCGAAGTTAAGTATAGAGTACGCTTGTAGTGAGCGTGTAGGTGCTATAGTGCGTGCATAGTTCTTTGTAGCGGAAAGAAATTATGAACCATGGTGCTACTGAGTAGCCTGGACCAGTGGTGACTGAACTACTGTTACGAGCGGCCCTGCACATATATATACTCTGGAATTGGTTAATGTACCAAGCCCCCGCCTATTCTTCTAAGTATTGATGAAAGCCGGAGGAGGTAGAAAAATGCATCATATATCCACTGTAAGGCTATCCAAAGTCTACCTCTACGGGTCATAAAATGAATGATAAAATAGTTGTCTCGGAAACTCCATGTTTTTTTCTTTTTTTTTTTTTATATCACGTAACCCCGCTTATCGCTACTCGCTATGGCAGTGCAGAAACTCCATGCTACTGATGGGAAAGTGTGTGTGACGGACAGTCTTTTCTCCAATTGCAGGTCGCGCTTCTGTGTGTATATACTAGAGATGATGAGTTATTAGCTGTTGCACAAATAAGCAAGTCTCAAGGTATAAGAATTAAATTAATGTAGCAAGGAAGAGTAGGGGTGGAATTTATTCTCAGCAGCACAACCCCGGTTATTGAAGGTACCGCTCCATGTGACAGAAGAATGGCGATATTAACGCGAAAACATCAAAAGAAAAAAATTGCATCAGGATCATCAGATTCGTCCATCTCATTATCATACTCATACTGCACTTTCTCAAACCGACTCATTTTCGTTATGTCGTAAGACCGGCCTCCAATTTTACCCCCGCAGCCGTGCGTAGACTTATATTGACGAAGCTGGATACCATTAGCCAGAGAAATCCGATGTGGAGCTCTGCTCCCTTTGCACGTAATGGGGGGGGGGATCGCATACCTTCCTCTCAAACTCCGCTCCCTGAGTCCGCTTTTTCTGCATTCCTTTCCAAGGTTCCTCCATCTCTGCCCCCTTCCCCTCGCAACATGAACAATAGCCATCCTCCCCCTCCCACGGACAGCTCAAATCCCACGTCCTGACCTTCTGCCACTCCGACTCCCCATTATCATCCCTCTCCTGCACCCTGCTTTCTTCCCCGGATGGATCGTAGATCCCCAATTCCATTGCCCGATAATCACAATACTTCTTCAACATCTTCTCAACCTCCGTGTCAACTAAGCCCCGCTGTAATAAACCCCATTTCTTTAACAACCAGTGAAGAGTGCGGAGGCGTTCAGTCTCGAACCAGACTACCGCTTAGTGGCTGACTAAGCTACTCCACACTACGCGGTTGCTTCGTGGGAGAACGTCTGGAATAAAATGTGCGCGACTTTACTAGTAATTTTTAGCCCATACAAAATTTGGCGTCGCGAGGCGCTGCGACATGAAATTGTCGCGCGACTTCCACACCAAGACATTTATACTAGTCTAGTAACACTCCACGTTTGACTAGCGTAGAGTGTCCTAACTAGTGGTCAGTATTGTTTGTGAACGTGTGCTCACTCCACCGCCTGTCACATCCCTGTCCGATCGATCTACCAATCGCAAGCCCCTTTTCGCAGTCTATCTGAGAACCTTAAGCCCTTTTCAGAAACATTTCTATGAACACTAGATCTGGACGTAGTACGAGTTTCGTACAGAAGTCTCCGGGGCCAGCGGGGGGTGGGAAGGGAGGGTCAAGTAATTCTAGGTTGGGACAGAAAGGAACAAACATTACGCCAAATAAGGCACTGCAAAGCAAGGCAAAGGGAGCCTCAGTGGTCAATCCCGATATAGAGCTCCCGGACAAATTGGTTACTGCGACCCAAAACTCAAAGGTAAGTCTTCCACTAAGCGGTAGTCTGGTTCGAGACTGCGGAGGCGTTCACAGTCCTTGTCATCGCCATAGTCGTCAAAATACTCTGTAGACCAAAGAAGCACCAGCGCTGTAATTAGGTCCAAATTCTTAAACGCTCGGAGAGGTAGCGGGTTCGCTTCTTTGTGATAATGAGTCGAATGCACATCGTCCAAGACCTCCCACATCGCTAAGAAAATCTCCACTAGGAGTTCCAATAACGCGATGACTTTATCCCCATCGTCAACCATCATAACGACATCCATGGATCCCGCTAGGCTCACCCAAAGTACAAATCCCTCAACCAAGGTCCACATGTTCATCAAGCCATTCCATCCTTCCTCTTCTTGCCAGTGCGTTCCTATATCAACCCCGTCCCGTGGTATGGACTGTTTCTGACTCCCAGGAGGTACCTTGGCCCCCCTCTACGCCTTATATCTGCCCCAAGTCTTCGCGAAATCCGTGACCCAATTCTCAATAACCTCCACCTTCCCATATCCATAAAAATCATTATATATATACATATTATGCGAATCCGGATTCCGGTTCGACGAGGCGACGCGGAGGCTGTTGACCAGATTTTCTGCAACGATCGAAATTGTCCAAGTAGGCCTAGGTTTCGGGTGACGCTTGGTGCTATCCTGAGTAGTATCATTACTCTCCATTTGCTCCTGCTGCTGGTGCTCTCCCATATCCTCCTTGCCCAGCTCCTCCTCCTCTTCATCTTCGTCGGATGGCGCGGGAATGTTGATATACTCGATGCTACCCGGGACTGGAAGAGGGGGAAGAATAGTTTCAGAGTTGACTGCAGCTCTTCCGGATGCTCTTGCTGTCGCCATTGTTTCGGTGGAGGCGCAGACGTTTGCAGCTTTCATCCCGCCTTTAGCGGGACAGGGGATGACAATATTCTGAATTGCAAAACCATCAGTATGCCTCCGCTATTCAGCAAGTCCTACCTATAGGTGGACAGTTGACTCACTCCTGCATTCGCTTTCAAATTTTTTCGTGCCGGTAGCATGATGAAAGTTGCATGTCGGGAAACTGCTTTTCTGGATCCTCACACCAAAGCGAGCAGTCGCGGCATCCGTGAAGGATTTAATTGTGAGCCTAGGATCCGCTCGCGAAGGGTTTGGATTAAATTCAGGGGCCAAGATAAAAGAGGAATAGTTTAATTTTCACTCTGCCAAGCAAAACATTGCACTTTATAAAAAGCGATCTGTACTAGGTAGGTTTTTTTTTTTTTTTTTTCCATCACGTGACCCCGCGTGCAGCTATTCGCCATGGCAGGGCAGTACTAAGTAGGTGGCTGTCAATCCTGCCCAAAATTGGGCGTGTGGCGCAACCACCAAACTTCGGCCCGTGTATGAATATCCTATTCTTTTAATCACTAGATACCAATATACTTCAACAAAGATGGATCTGTCATAGCAAGTCTACCATCCTTGTTGGTAGCTTTTCTAGATATTCTTCTGTTGTGAATATTTACCATAACGTGCACGATATGGTAACAATCTGCCCCCCTGTAACGATCTCCTCTCTTGGACCTTCTCGTCATATATTTCTCACTCTACGACTTATTTTGGAGTATATTGCAACTAAGGAAATTGTATAACATTATACTAATTTGACATTGCTGAATGAGAATTTGCCATCTAATAAGAAAAAAATCAAAATCCTAATATTTACTACCAAATTCATTATTATTTACCTAAATTAAATCCTCTCTATATATAGCATAGCTCGATATCCTCAAAATCAGGAAAATGATATAGAAAACTAGTGATACTTATTCATCGAGTGCTAGTATTTTTATTAAAAGTCAATAATTGTATATAGAGGTCATATAGAATGCAGTACACCTTCAACTATATATAAGTAGTTCATATTCTCAAGCTAATCTTATCGCCATAGCCGCTAGGGCAGCACGCGATTAATGAAAAAGAAAATCAAGCTAATCTTTATACTTTAATCTGATATTCAGTATTCCTAGACTCCTCAGGTAATTCAGGAATACCGGGACTTAAAGTAGTAGTAGTAGTTGAGGTACTAGGAGTTTTTTTTTTTTTTTTTTTTTTTTTTTTTTTTATTTCATTACTCGCATACCGCCTATCAGGCTACGGCGAGGTGTTAAGTACAGAATGTGTGAATCGCAGATGATAGATAAGAAAAGAGCGTAAAGGAAAAATAATGGTCGAATAAAAAACAGCTAACTCGCTGCCCAGTCCAGCACCTCGGCCAGTGTCATCCCCTTCTTCTCCCCCTCTTTCATCCCCTTCTTCTCCCCCTCTTCCTTCCCCTTCCCCTTCCCTTTCTCCACTCCTATTGGCATCTTCAGCCCCGTCTCTCCTCCCGGTAGTCTCTTCTTCCATGCCTCGCACTCTCTCGATATATGTCTGTAATTCTCGAGGGCCTTTCCACACCACCTGCACTCCGGTGAATCCTCCTTCCCTATCTGGTGTCTCCATTGTCTCAATCCTTTGTCCCCCATGATGCCTGCGAGTGTGGCTACCCTCCTTCTGGTCCCCAGGTATTCGAGTGGCCTGTACGTCAGCTGTAGTCTCTTTCTCTCCACCCCTCTACTAGCCTTCGCCTCTTGTCGGATGCCCGCTTCTGTCACCGTCTCGTCCTGGTATTGTAGCGCCGTGGCTATTTTGGCCGCCGTGTCTGCCTCGGTGTTACCGGCTATATCTCTGTGTACTTTTACCCACAGAATCGCCAGGTCTCGATCCCCCCTCGACATCCTTTCATCCCACCTTCTCCGTACCCACTCCTCTGCTCCTCCTGGGGTTAGGTCCCCCCTAGCTATCCCCTTCATCATTGTCACCGTGGTCCTGGAGTCCGTCACGATTAGCAGCTCCCCCTCTCTGCGCATGGCCTCTCCCACCGCTAACAGTTCGGCGTCATTGACCGTGCATCTTTCCCCTAGGTATATGGATGTGTCTTTTCCGGCTTGATGCACTCCGGCGCCTGTCTTGTCCTCCATTCTGCTCCCATCAGTGTACACACTCATCCATCCTTCTTCTTCTTCCCCGGCTATCAGTCTCTCCCACTCCTCCTTACAAAGATCGGACGGGTGTATTGGGTGCACATGCTAGGAGAAGTAAAGTAACTTCTTCTCAGGTGTTAGGTATAATAGACGAGATCTATGGCTCAAATCTGCTGCTGCCAGTGAAGATAACAATGATATTTATAATAATAACAATAACAATGATAACGACGAAGATACCACTGGAGAACCCATAGCAGATACTGTGCAGGTTGTTAATTTTTACAACTGTGGCTGCAAAGGTAAAATTAGTATCAGTATCAGAAGTTACCCTAATTTAAGTATGAAAGAAAGGTATTAAGGGTATGAAATTAGTCATCAGAAACATCGAATATATGTCGAAAGAGATACTGGAACTAGTCTGCTGGGTGTATTTTAGAGAGTTCTGTTCCATACTAGGAATGAAAGTTAAGAGTGGAGGTTGGGAGCTATTATCATCATGCTTAGAGGGTATCCGGAAACAATGCTTCATTTTTTTTTTTTATATCAGTACTCGCATGCCGCCCATGCTTCTCATTGGGGGACTTCATGATAAGCAAAGAGCATAGCCATTGGTTCCACAAAAACAGTAGGGGCAAATTACCAGAGGATGACCTTGATTCACTAAGATTTGTTATGAAACCAAGACCTGTTTTCGAATATAACTAAATGACTGTACTGCAGTGGTTCGTGGAAGAGGAAGCATTGAGGCAACAGAATAAGGATACGACCACTATAGTGACAGGATCAATGAGTTGGTTGTTTGAGGATCTAGAGGTCATTATACTAATCTGGGAAGAAATTCAAATGTGCCATTATCATCGACAAATGGTGAATGGTCAACTGAACCTGGGCTGGTTAAGTTCGGCATACCATACTCAAATTCAACAGATTGCTCGACAGGATATCGATCCCGTTTACTATGCCTTGGTGGCTGCTACTAGTTGAAACAAAACCTGGCGGCAGATCTCATATCCATACTATCTGAAGTCAGTATTGGTAGGTCGAATTCAGGAGCTTTCTTTGCTAGAGGGGAAGTACTACGTAGTCGGTGCGAATATGAGGGAGTTTGTAAACAGTGTGTGACACTGCCGCTAGACGCTTGCACTTGGAAACGAGCATTCGTGTACTTACTTAGTTGTCTTCGTTCCATTTATACTATAACTGCCTGAACATGCTGGGCACTTGAAATTCCAACACCCTACATGAGAACATGAAATCCTCTGATATCTCTCTGTTCCTCAAGCACCCCCACTCTCTCCTATGTAAATAATCTCGCCATAGCCCATATGGGCGGCAAGCGAGTAATGATATTAAAAAAGAAAAAAAGGCACCCCCGAACACATATGAAGAGCTGCTCAATCCAATGCCGAAGGGAAAAAAGAAGCTGAGAACCGGCTCTCCCCCACCGCCAACACCCCCCGCGGAAGACCACCCTCCCCCTCCCCCTCCCCCTCCCCCTCCTCCTCCTCTCCGCCACAGACGCCAAAAACTCGACGAACTGGACATACCTGACTGGGACTTCACTGCCGAGACGCTGAGAGAGGCGGGAATCGGTTGGTGCGTGGTGCTCGCCTCACTTTGGAAGTACAGGGCAAAACGAGACCACGCCCCAACGGATGGCTCAATCAAAACGCAGACTGGACCAAAAAGAAGCAGAAAAGATTGCCACTGCGCCCTCAGCCGAGACCCCAATCACCCCAGGTGCTGACGGCATCCCCGCCGGTACGTACCCCCACCCCACCCAAACCATCCACCACCGAGCCCGCTTCAGGCTCAACTCCCACCACCCAGAAGACCCGGAAGCCCCGAAACCCTCCTTGACCCCCAAAGGCCAAGACTTCCACCACACCAACCACTCCCGATGCCAACACCAGCATGCGAGTAATGAAATAAAAAAAAAAAAAAAAAAAAAAAGATGCCAACACCACCTCAAAATCGGCATCGTCGTACACGGTGTAGCCCTGAGGAAGGACCTAGGGAAGGTACGGAAATGGCTGGAAGCTGCGAACAAGGAGCTGGGGAAGCCAACTGGGATTCGCTGGCTAAGGAAAATGCAGACACTGGCAGACGAAGGAAGAAAGACCAGCTCAGCAGTAGTCTACCTGGAGGAAGCCACCGTCATCGGAAGAGTGAGGCTTGGAGGAAGATGGCTGAAAGTAGACCAGTATGAATGGGACAGAGGACAGAAATAGGAAGTTGAGGTCCCTGCACATGCTGATGTTTCATCACCCACGTCACCAGAGAGAGCCATGGGTATCATACATGTTAATTAGTTAGTTTTTGTTCTTTTTTCCTTTTATTTTCTACGTAATTAAATCTCGCCATAGCCCACTGGGCTGTAATGATATTAAAAAAAAAAAAAAAAAGAAGAGCCACTCCACCAACATTGCCACCCCAAACAATCAAGCTCAGGTCTCCTGCGGCCCCTAGTATCATTTCCCTTCACCACAGCCACCTCTCTTCTACACAAATCGGGCTTCCCCAAGCAAAGCTTACCACCACTAGGACACGCAACCTAGGAGGCCTTTGACAGCTTATCTAAGTTAGCCAGTATATCCTATGCGGGTTTATATACCTCACCCACGCCACTGGCTAGTGAAACCTCACCAGAATGAGCGACCCTTAGGAATAAGGTAATGGCACAAACAGGAGACGTACGTAACTAGATTGTTTTTTTTTTGTTTTTTTTTTATTAGTACTCGCATACCGCCCTATGGGCTATAGCGAGGGTTTATGAAACCAAAAGAAAAGAAAACAAACTAAAGTGGGATAAATACATGTGATGCCCGCGGAGCTCATACGTGATGCGGGTGAAATAACAATACAGAATGGGGTGTCCTTCACTTCCGTCCTCTGTCCCATTCGTACTGTCCTGCTCGAAGCCATCTTCCTCCCAGTCTTACCCTGTCTACTTTCATTGCCTCCTCCAAGTATACCACCAACGAGCTTGTCTTCTTCCCCTCCTCAATTAGAGTTGTCTTCTTCCTTAACCATCTAATCCCCGTGACCTTTCCTAGGTTCTGGTTTGCTGCCTCCATCCATCTTTTGACATTCCCGAGGTCTTTTCTCAGGGCTATCCCGTGGACTACGATGCCGGTTTTTGGGGTGTTGGCATCGGGGGTGGTTGGAGGTGGGGATTTGGCTTTGGGGTTGTGGGGGGTTTTTGTCTTTGGCATGGGTGTGGGGGTGGGAGTTGGCGCGGGTGTGGGGGTCGTTGGTTTCTGTCTTTGGGTGGTTGCGGGCACGCTACCCGCGTTGGTCTGTGGGGTGATCACCGGGGGTGCTGAGGTAATTTTCTCTGCCTCTTTGTCGTTCAACTGGCGCTTGAGACTGTATATGTCCTGACTGGACGACATTTTTCCCTTGCGCTTTCTGTTGCTGTTCCCGGTTGGCGTCGGGGTGGTAGTCGCCGCTGGGGGGGCCGGCGGTGTGCTCTCGGGGGAGGGCACCTCCGAGAGTACGGTGCTGATCGGGCTGAAGCCTAGGGCTTCATGTGTGGTTTCCGTGGACTGGAGGTTGGGTGGTGTGCTCTCGGGGGAGGGCACCTCCGAGAGTACGGTGCTGATCGGGCTGAAGCCTAGGGCTTCATGTGTGGTTTCCGTGGACTGGAGGTTGGGTGGTGTGATGGGGAGGTGTAAATCTGGGATGGGGTCACCCGGACTTATACCGAATATCCCCGGGCCGTCGTCTTTGAACGTCAGGATTAATATGGCACCGTGCGGTATGTCCATCTTATTTGCCCTATACTTCCAAAGCAATCTGACCACATTGTACCATGAGATTTCGGCTACAGCCAACTGGGCCACCACTAAGTCCCAGTCCCGTTCTGGGGAAGGCGGAGGGGGCGGGGCGGCCTCTGTCTTCCATCGTGGTACGGGGTCGAGCGCGGGGACGAGGGGCGGTGGGAGGGGGCCGGTCTTTGTCTTTTTCGGCATTCCTATTGGCGCTTGGCTGTGGTCTTGGCGTGTGGTTGATGTGGCTACGAGGTGGTGAGCTGAAGATTCCTCGAAATTTCACCCCTCGGGGGAAATTTGCAGTGTCGGGTATTCGGGAATGAAAATTAGATCAACAGACTCAGCTCACTGAGAGCTGTCGATCTATGTAATTTTCGCTGGGGGGGACGTTGTGGTTGTGGAGTTGCTTCCAAACGCTCGTCCTGAGGTGGTTGTTGTTCCCGTCGGTATCTAGATTGTGCTCCTAACATAGTGTAGAGTGCCCTAGGGGCTTGGTATGAGACTACTCCTATGATAATACAACTGCAGGGTTCGTTACAGTACTCGGGGTCAAGGGTAAGTCTACAGACGCGCTATGCACTGCATTGCCAAGCCTCCTCTAGGTAACACGGTGTGGACAATTAACTGTAATTTAGACGTGTCGCTAAACACATAAGTGTCAACAGAGCTATATTACCGGTACGCGCATAAGTTACAGCAGCAATGAAGCTATGAGGAACCCGAAAAGTTTGACAGTCTGAGCAAATTCCGGAATAGAGAGACTACACGAGATGAGCGTCTTAGAATTATTACACTACGTGATGATGCAAATCCGCCGTCGGATTAAGGACATGGAGGTACTGAAGGAAAAGCTACAAGAGGAATGGGAAAAAATAATGAAGGAGAGGTTGCTGTCATTAGTTAGGAGTATGCCAAATAGACTCTGAGCTATTATTGCTGCTGGTTGGGCTGCGACACCTTATTAATTTAATGATAGAAGTTTTTGTATGTAAATCCCATATAAAAGATCTGAAGACTTTTGTTCGATTATCCATGCTATGTTGCGTTGCTATAGGGCATCTGCAAGATGCCCAGTTATGCAGCTCTTATGCATCTGAAGACTAACCCTGACCCCCGAGTACATACTACCTCGATAGTCTGGAGCTGTGGCAACTTCCCAAACTTTTAGCACATACGATCCGCTTCCTCTTCCCGCCTGTCGTGGTCAAAGATAAGAGCCTTTGCGCCGTGCCACTTATATCGATTTAGTTTTTCTTTCTTATTTCACAATGTTGCTCCCCGCTGCCTGCTGCCGAAGGTGGATCGCGAAGAAAGTCTCTGGCAAGTCGAAGCCGTAAGTAACCACGCTCAGGACTGAGACCCGGCGGAGCTGAGGAATCTAGAGCCCGGTCCACCACGGCCCCACCGTCACTACTCCTTGCAGTTTTTACATAGATGGTCTGTGTCTATTTATGATTTTTGAGGAGTGAATCCTCATCTGCGACTGCTGTGGTAGGTTTAAGCCAATATTTAGGAATGATGAGGGACTGGGCATGCACGGCGCCTTCCATTGCATGCAACGGAGGAAACAACAGTACGTTTGATGGAGGGGTGAGGAGAGGAACAGAATGGGAATGAGCTATTGACCACTGCAGAGGCTGGGACATCGAGTGGGCATACTCGTGGGCCTACTGGGGGCAAAGGCCTGCGTTCCTGGCAATATAAACTGGACAAATCGGACGGACCAGAATGCAGATGCTGCAGGGAGGAAGAGGAAACCACAACACACGTCCTGACCACGTGCCGCCCCGCACATCTCGCCATAGCCCTTAGGGCTGCACGCGAGTACTGAAAAAAAAA
The DNA here is from genome assembly GCA_015179045.1 of Kalaharituber pfeilii. Classification (NCBI taxonomy): domain Eukaryota; kingdom Fungi; phylum Ascomycota; class Pezizomycetes; order Pezizales; family Pezizaceae; genus Kalaharituber; species Kalaharituber pfeilii. Next base: position 55,311 of record WHUZ01000121.1, on the reverse strand, counting down.
AAAAAAAAAACAAAGACCGCGTGCCGGGTGTGGAACAGGAAATGGCCGGGAGGAAGAGAAACACTCATAAGACCCCCGCAGAAAAGACAGGGGACCTATTGTTGACACTGCTGGGATGGATGGGGACAGTGACGCTCAAGAACGGGGCAGGACTCTAGATATCTTTCTTTCTTTCTTTCATCTATCACCTGATTCCAAGACAACTTCCTACATACTTCTTTATTTCTTACACCATGTATTTAGTTAAACCGCCATAGCCACTCGGGCGGCAAGCGATCAATGATATTGAAAAAAAAAAAGAAAGAAAGAAAGATGGAGAGGTGCTGAGAGCGAGGTGCTCCAGCCCTTACAGGGGACGAGCTTGAGAGAACGGCCGGCACCGAAGGGGCAAGTGGTAGACAGGACAAGGGTGTTCACAGAGAATGTGGCATTTTCCTCTCCGCCCGCGCTATTTACGAGGACCGCGGGTACAACATGTAGTTAGTGACAGTTAACTTTCTTTCTTTCTTTTAAATAAATACCTCGCCATAGCCCATAGGGCGGCAAGCGAGTAATGATATTAAGAAAAAAAAAAAAAAAAAAAAAAAAAAAAAGAGAATTTGGCGCATCTTTTAAAACAGTTTTACTGGTGAGGGAGGCGAGAGGCTTTTTTTCTTTGATATATATAACGTCACCCCGCTTATCGCTGTTCGCTATGGCAGGGCCGTAGTGAGCGGCACGAGCTAGCTCGAGCCGAGCTGGAGGGTGAGCTCGAGCTGGCCTGGCATGAGCTCGAGCCTGGATTGATTATATACATAATACTGACAAACTAAACTAAACTAAGCGAAATTTTCATCTTTCTCACTACTATCAGCTAAATTGTGCATTTCGAAGTTGTTGGTAGGTCAGAATGAGCTCCAAGTCTCTAATTATTACTATATTAGGTGTTTACAGTTTATGAAACCTTGCACTGGCTAAGCATTTTAGCGAGCTGTCAAGAAAAACACAAGCATGATCTTGGCTCGTTTGAGCTCGGGCTCGAGCTGGCTCGAGCTGGCTCGGCTCGTGCCGCTCACTATCACGGCCGGCCTGAATGTTTCAGGCCGGCCTAGGCCTAGATTTCTATGGCCTGGCCTGGCCGGCCCGTTGGGAACACTGCACGTAACTGACGCGCCAAGAAAGCGGTGGTGAAGGTGTCCAGCTATGGGAGTTTCTTCGGAGTATGGCGGCCCATCCAGGATGAGTCATAACTGATAGGTGAGGAGGTGGGCGATCAGACAGTTAATAGGAAGAGCGGCGAGGGGAGACTGGCCTGAGCACATACCAGCTTCGATGTGAAGCCCCCTCGTGAAGCCTGGTCTCTCTTGTTGGTACTTCGCGCTACTGGAGTGGTGATGGCCTAGAAGACGAGGGCTGAGACTCCGCAGGAGGGTCACGTACAGACATTGCCAGGTGGGAAGAGCGCGTCGCGAGGATTCAGGACTGCAGCCAAAGGCACGGGTTGTCATGATGCAAGATGCGTCACAGAGTAGAGACTTATCCTGACTGCTGTGATCTCCGTTCACTGGAATTACAGCATGGCAACACTAGCTGGCATACTGCGGGGTAAAATACTAAGACAATGGAGATACGGGCTGGGCAAGACAGATGGCCCGGAATGCCCTGAAGGATCTGTTAGAGTGGGCAGCACGGGACTAGAGACCAGACGTTTCACAGGCAGGACAGCTAATTTCCATTAGTACTTATTTTCTTCTTTCCTTTGTCTTACTCTTTTCCTTCCCTTTGTCTTTTATGTACTTAAACCCTCGCCATAGCCCTTAGGGCAGCACACGAGAAATAATATTGTTTTTTTTTTTAAAAAAAAAAAAAAAAAAAAAAAAAAAACCACTGGAATTCTTCCCGCCCACGGACTTGTTATGGCTTACAGTTCCTAGATATCTGCCCTGCAAACAAACGGAGTACCGCCGGTGCCACCACATCCAAATCCGGCATCGTAGTACATGGAGTAGCCCTGAGGAAGGACCTCGGGAACATCCAGAGATGGATGGAAGCAGACAATAAAGACATAGGAAAGATCACGGGGATCAGATGGCTGAGGAACAAGACGACACTGAGGGAGGAGGGAAAAGTGACAAGTTCAGTAGTGGTATACCTGGAAGACACAACGGAAATAGACGGGGTGAGGCTAGGAGGAAGATGGTTGAAATCCAGCCGGTACGACTGGGACAGAGGACGGAAATAGGCAAAGGATGTCCCCCGCGTGGGCTCGGATCATCCACCTATAATACAGTGAGAGTCGTGGGTTTTATGTAGCTAGCTGTTATTTTTCTTTCCCTTACTGAAATAAATCCTCGCCATAGCCCGTAGGGCGGCATGCGAGTATTGATTATAAAAAAACAAACAAACGGAGTCGTTTGTTTGGCATCATGATGGCTTGGCATTTAGGGCAGGGTATTCTGATGGTGATATCACTCATTCACCGTCACATCCTCTGTCAACCGTTTGCTTCAACCGTTTGCTCTATTCCCCACACCACACAACCGATATTATTTAAGGCTGCTCTCATCCCTTCCCTATCTGCACAAGTTCATCGCCTCACCTGTTCTTACTTTCTCAGCACTGCAAACCGCCTTTCCACTCTTGCCTCATCTGCAACTTCATACTTTCAACCCTCCTTATCCTCCCCTCATCACCACAACCCGTCTTTCTATTCTTTCCTCTCTCTTTATCGATCACCCATTCTATCTCTTCACACCTTCGTATCACCTCATCACGACAGCTCCATGCCTCAGAACAAGACACAAGGAGAGTTTAATCCCACTGCACCTATGATTTCAGGTTAGTTTGTCATGCCTCTCGCGCTCTGAAAACCTACAAACTGACGCGTTGATTGCCCAACCAGCTGCCTTTAACCAACCAGCTGCTCCTAGCCAACCAGCTGCGCCTGCCCAACTAGCAGCCTCGGTCCAACCAGCAGCCCCTCCCCAACCAGCAGCTCCGGCCCAGCGAGCTGCGCAAAGGCGAAAGGGTGGCAGGCCCCGTAAACAGGGATCTGACTACGAGAGGAATCAGATTAAAAGATGGGGAAGGCGTAAAGCCCTGGAAAAAACTGGCAGGCTGGAAGAATTAGCTGAGTTCGACCGCCAGTTCGGACAACGCCAAAGCAGACGCAACAGAAGAACGGCTGTACATGCTTCTGACTACCGTGTGGTCCCTGGTGCAGACGCTCCCAGGTTTGTATAGAATGCAACCACGGAAGATCTCACCACAGTGACCATCGAGTCGGGCATGCTTGACAATAGTCCCACTACGCATATTTCATACGAGGAATCTCCTACCAGCATGGACAATTCTCCCATGGACGAAGATGCGCAAGCCGAAGAAGATTATTCTGCACCGGTATCGCCACAAGATATCACGGCGAACCAAAACAACTTTGCCACTACCGTGGAGGAAATCTTCCCAGACACAGAAGAAGATCTCTACTCCGAACTGTTTGTACCAAATATCGATTACATGGAACCCGTTGAAATCCTTCCCAGCTCCTACCTCGATAGTAGCGTTTCAAGTGGCCTCTTTGGCGAATTCCTGGAGCATATGGACATGGAGCTTCGTCAATCGGTATCGCCACAAGATATTACGGCGAACCAAAACAACTTTGCCACTACCGTGGAGGAAATCTTCCCAGGCACAGCAGGAGATCTCTACTCCCAACTGTTTACACAGAATATCAATCACATGGGACTCGTTGAAATCCTTCCCAGCTCCTACCTCGATAGTAGCGTTTTTAGTAGCCCCTTTGACGAATTCCTGGCGTATATGATCATGGAGCTTCGTCAATCTGGGACAGCGGAGCAACTGTCAACCAAATACCTTTTCCTCAGAAAGATTGGATTTCATAACAGATTTTGAACGTGTTGCGGAAGAAATTATCGAGTTGCAACTTGAATGTGTTTGGACCTAGGTGGCCGTGGTCGGATAGGCCTTGGATGGTGAGGGGGAGTGAACGATGAGTTATATTTATTTCGATCGCTTTAGTAAAATTCTTGTTGTCTTACTGATTGCTCAAAGGAACTTGCAGGTTCCTAACGATGGGTTCCTGGGATTTTTGTTTTTTATCATTACTCACGTGCAGCCCAGTGGGCTATGGCGAGGTGGGTTCCTGGGTCGTATTATTCTTATTCTTCCTACCTGCAGTCATTACTCGGAATTTTCGCAATCCAAAGAAAAGTAGAAAGATTTACCTTGCAATTGATGAGTGATGGGGGATCTTTGATGGCAACGGAACTATCATTGGACCTGTTTATCTTCATATGTTCAATTTGTGTTTGTAATTATGAAACTCTATCTAGTTACTATCTCAGACCGGAATGTTGAGAACTGGTGGAATACACACACAAGGTTCACATGTTGAATAGCGAATGCGACTCAGAACCGTGGGTGCGATGTGAAGTATTACAAAAGTGCCGATGTTTTTGTTTTTTTAATCATTGCTCGCATGCCGCCCTGGGGGGTATGGCGAGATTATGTACAAAGGAGATATTTAACCAAAAGGGAAGAGGAAAGGAACAAGAATATGAAAGGTGGCGACAGTGTAACCCTAAATGTAAATAACCAGCATCCGCCCTTCCCGCCTACCGTTCGACCCAATCCAGTAATTTCTTCAGCGTGTCCCTTTCCTTCTCATTCCCGTTCAGGGGTCGTAGCAGGTCGCCCTCGCCTCCGGGGCATTTTGCCTTCCATGCCTTGCAGCGGCCAAGTACGTGTGCTGTGGCCTCCTCCTCTTCCCCGCACCGCCTGCACTCTGGGCCGTCCGCCTTGCTCAGCTCGTACCTCCAGCGTCTTAGGCCAATATTCCCCCCACGGTTGACAACCTGTGCCCCAGCCTCTGCAGTGGTCTATAGCTCATGCCTAGTCTGTTGCTTTCCCTCGCTCTCCAGGATCTGGCCAATTGTCGCATGCCTGCTTCGGTGACTGTCTCGTCCTGATACTGTAGGAAGGCACCGGTCTTGGCTGCCTTGTCGGCTTCGGTGTTGCCTTGGACTCCCTTGTGTCCTTTCACCCACATCACTGCTACGTCTAGGTCTGCCCTCTTTGCCCTTGCCTCCCATCGTTCTCTGACCATTTGGGAGGCTCCTTCGTGTGTGGGTTTGCCCTCGGCGATCCTTCGGAGTTTGGAGATGCCGTTTTGGAGAAGAATGCCGAAAAGATTGTTTGCTTTCCTAATTACAGAACAAACATGCTACTTTAAACTACATGTTAACAAAGGAAGCAAAGAAAGTAATAATTCCAATCACAAAGTAAAGAAAGATTTCACGTCAAAGAATTCTAATAATCAAAGAACAATCAAAGAAGCCATAGAAAGATCCATTCTTTATGCCAGACAACCCGGTATCACAAGACCTAGCCTATTCCGGTGCAACGCCAATTCTTTCAGCTTCCCCACAGCACTACATTATGTAAATTCGGAATGGTAGCCCTGCTTTGCCTCGAATATAACTCAACAACTCATTTAGTGATTGATGGTGGGAGCGGGAAAGTCATGTCACTTGGGAACGTGGTTTAGTGGTATAGCCCATGATATGTTTTTGCCCAAGAGGCAACTGGGGTTCGATTCCCCACGTCCCCATAATTTATTACTAGTAGAAAGAATGGCCTTTGTTAATTTCCGGCACCTGTAAGCGTTCACAGCCACTGGTTGGGCAAGACAAAGAACCTGGGTAAGGTTCTGGTTACGAGACTAGGAGACTGGATGGAGAAGGCAAACCTGTTGAACGGCAGATTGTTAAAGGAGAGGAGGGAAGGGAAGAAGACCAGCTTAGTAGTAATCTATTACACGGAATTGCACTCCGGAAGGACCTGAACAATGTCCGGAGGTGGTTAGAGGCTGCTAACCGGGATCTAGGAAAGGTGGAAGGAATTCGATGGCTGAGAAAAAAGGCAATCCTAACGGAGGAAGGCAAAACCACCAGCTCAGTTGTGGTATACCTTGGGAGACAGGTTGAGCTGGAGAAGGTGAGACTGGGAGGGAAATGGTTGAAGGCTAGCCAGTACGAGTGGGACAGGGGAAGGAAGTGAGTTGGTACTGGTTTTCCCCCTGGTATTTGTACATTCCCATCACATCGGAGGATACAGGGACCACACTGGTATTGTGACTGTTATTTTCAATTCCCTTTTACACAGGAGGTTCTGGGGATTTCCACTTTTATCTGTTAATTTCACTGTCATTTTCACTTCCCCTGCACACAGGAGTCTCCGGGGAGTTCAACTTTTATTTCTGACTTTCTTTTTATTTTTATATATAACTAAATATCGCCATAGCCCTTAGGGCGGCATGCGATTAATGATATAAAAAAAAAAAAAAACTGCACGCATTCATTTCCATGTACCTGACATTTCGCTGTTTCTTCTGATTCTTACATTATGCATTCATTTCCATGTACCTATATAAAGACCTCGCCATAGTCCATAGAGCGGCATGCGAGTATTGATAAAAAAAAAAAAAAAAAAAAGAGCTGTCTTCTCTTGGCTCAACCTAACATACAGGCCACTGTCACGACTGGGCAGACACGTAGGCACCCTCGCAGGCCTCCTAGGGGGCAAAGGCCTCAGAGCATGGATACACAAGATAGGGAAGGCCGACAGCCCGGGATGCCGTTGGTGCAGAGAGCGGGAAGAAACGACAACACACCTCATGGACGAATGCCGAAGCTGGAAGAACAGGATATGGCCAGGAGGCAGACGAGACATCACGGACCCACCGAAACAGGACGGCGACCCGATCCTCGAGCTGATGGAACTCATAGAAGAGACGGACTAAATAAATTTTCTTATTTCCTATTTCCTACTCGATATCATGTAGTTAACCTTTTACTTTGCCCTGCCATGGCGAACAGCTCATGCAGGGTCACGTGCCCCCCCCCCCCAAAAAAAAAAAAACCCCTTTTACTTCCTTGTACTAAACCTCGCCATAGCCCATAGGGCGGCACGCGAGTACTGAAATAAAAAAGAAAAAGAAAAAAAAATTGCCCGGCATTCGTCTAGTAGGTGCTTGGTGGTTTCTTCCCGCTCGCCGCACCACCGGCATTCCGGTCCATCTGTTTTCCCTATGCTGTATCGCCACGCGCGTAGGCCCTTGCCCCCGAGGAGTCCTGCCAGAGCGGTGACGTGTGTGCCTAGGAATTGCAAAGGTCTGTAGTTCAGCTGTAGGCGGTTCCACTCTTCCGCTCTTTTTTCTTTTGCGTGCTGGCGAAGTCCGGATTCAGTGACTCGTTCATCGTGGTATTGCAGGTACGGTCCCACCTTGGCCGCCCTGTCCGCTTCCGTGTTGCCCTTGAGGCCCTTGTGGCCCTTTACCCACATGATACATCACGGCGACGTCGTGGTCCCCGCAAGCTATCCTATCTGCCCAGGCCCTTCTCACTGCGTTTATGGCTCCGCCTGGCCGGGGGTGGGGTGGCCCTGCGCTGCCTTTTTTTTTTTTTTTTTTATGTCATTACTCGCATGCCGCCTTGTAGGCTATGGCGAGGATTTAAATGCATAACAACGAATAAACAGAGTATAACATCACAGAAAAAGTAAAAACAACGTCGCAACATCGAGCGTGTCCTGCCCCACTCCGTCTACTCTGCCGCCCAGTCCATCACCTCCGCCAGCGTCATTTCTCCCCCCTAACCCCCTCATCCCTTATCGGCCCCCTTAGTCCCTCCTCTCCTCTCGGTAGTCTCTTCCTCCACACCTCGCACCCCCCATGATGTGCGCAAAATTTTCATAGTCTCTTCCGCACCACCTGCACTCGGGAGAAGTCTCCTTCCCTATCTTGTGTCTCCACTGTCGTAATCCCTTGTTTCCCAAGATTCCCGCGAGAGGGGATACCCTTCCCCTGCTCCCTAGATACTCCAGTGGTCTGTACGACAACTTCAATCTCTTTCTCTCCTCGGCTCTCCACTCTTTGATCTGCTGTTTGATCCCCGCTTCTGTCACTGTCTCATCCTGGTATTGCATTGCTGTGGCAACCTTCGCCGCCATGTCCGCCATGGCGTTGCCCCTAACTCCTCTGTGCGATTTCACCCACACCACCGCAACGTCATATTCCCCTCGGGCTACCCTCTCTTCCCACCGCCTCCTCACAAACTCAGCCGACCCCTCTGACGTTAGGTCTCCTCTCGCTATCCCTTGTAGTCTTGTTATGGTAACTCTGGAATCCGTGACGACCACCAACTCTCCCTCTCCTTTCAGGGCTTCTCCTACCGCTATTAATTCTGCATCGTTCACCGTGCATTGCCTCCCCAGATACACGGATCTGTCTTTGGTCCCCTGGTATACTCCAGCTCCTGTCCTCCCCTCTCTCCTGCTTCCATCTGTGTATATACTCACCCGCCCCTCCTCTGTCTCTCTGGCTATGATGTCTTCCCACTCTTGTCCACTAAGGTCTTTGGGATGGAACTGATGTATATGAATTGGTAAGGGGTCGCGGTGTTCGAGGGATCCTCTTAAGTACCTGGTCTCCGGTTGCGGGTCTCTTATTGGTTCCTTCTCAAACCTCAACGCTCTTGCTTCCACCCTCTTCGCCTCTCCGTTCACGAAGGTCTCAACTGATTCCAAGTTTGCCAACCCCTCCACCACGTCCCTCCTTGTCCCCCATGGAGCCACGACTATCTCCCTGGCTACTCCATACTGCCATTTCTCCAGCTGTCTGAGCTTGTGTTCCGGAGGGGAGGCTTTCGCGTAACTGGCCCACGCCCAACTTCCCCAGGTAGCTATGTTCCTGGCGATGCTTGTATACAACTGTCGTCCTCTGCCGGGGGGAATCTTGTTTAGTCTTGATGCTACCCGCCACGCCGCCTTCCCCAGTTGCAGCCTCCTGTTGAAGTGGTCATTGAATTTCAGCTCCCAGTCTACATACAGACCTACCAGCCTGTAGCTTCGCCCCTTTGTCCCTATCACGACTGTCTCAGACTTCCGTGGATCCAGCTCAAACCCCTCCTCCTGTGCCTCCTCAGTCAACCTCCTGCGATGTTCCACTATGTCTTTCTTCAGCTGCCTCAATGACCTGTTGGATACGACACTGTGAAAATCGTCTACATAGGACCTGGAGAACTCGCGGCTGTCGACTTTCTTGGCTACTGGCGCGACCGCCACCAGAAAGAGTACCGGGGATAGAGGGGTGCCCTGAGGGGTGCCATCGGTCATTCTGCTCTCCCCCCTGACCCTTCTATCCCACGATACTTTGAACCTTGTCGGCTGAAGAAACCCTTCCACGAATGCTGCTATGTTCGGATCAACCACATCTAATCTTCTCACCACTCTCTCTCTCCGTATGTGGTTGAACGCTGATTTTATGTCGTCTCCAACTATTGCTGTCCACTCCCCCTTCTGCAGTCTCCTGTCTACCTCCTTCAGTACCTGTCGCTGCAGATCCTCTGCACCTCGCTTTGGTCTACCGCCCAACTGAGTCTTTCTGAACAGTTCGTCTTGTCGTTGGATGAGGTCCGCTACTACCTTCTGGCCCAGTTTGGCGGCTGTATTCAGCAGGGTAATCGGTCTCCATCCTGCCGGGTCATCCCTGGGTCTGCCTTTTTTTTGTGTATCATCACGACATCGAACCCCCTGGCGAACTGGTGGTTCCCGTTTATGTACTCGACTATCTCTTCTCGAACTGCTGTCCATATTGGGGAACCTCTCAGCATCTTGAGAATCCCGTACTGTATTCCGTCTGGCCCCGGTGCTGATCTGGATTTCGTCTTTATCAGTGCCTGATCTATGGCGCGTCTCGCTTCCTCTCTGTCCATCAGCATTCCTGCTGGTCTCCGAGCGTATGTCTCGCTATGCTCCTCCGTGATGAAGTTCCTTTCTACTAGCATATCCATGACTTGCTGATCCGTGCCTGGGATGTTCATGAGCTCCTGCTCTCGAAAGGGGTCTCGTGCCAGTCTAAATATATCCCAAGGTGACGTTACTCTATCCTCCTCCATGTACTCCTCCCAGTAAGTCTTCTTCTTCTCCCTTATTATCTCCCTCAACAACCTCCTAGCTCTTGTCTTCTCCACCTGAGTGTTCCCTTTCCGGAGTATATATTTCACCATCTTTCGTGCCTCCTTCACCTCCTTGTCAAACCACCTCTTAGATCGCTCTGTTATACATGCTTCCCTCGTGAAGGTTTGGCACAACCTGGTGATCATTTCATATGCCTTCTCATCCTTCTCCAATGGCTTGTCTCCCCACTCCTTTAGAAAATCCTCCCATCTCTCCCAATCTGTGACCTTCAGGGTTCTGATGACTGGACCTCGTGTCTTTAGGCTGCCTTTACCATCTTGCCTATCGCCACCTTCGAGTCTGTAATGCTTAACCTCATCATATCAGTGGCGGGGTCAGGAGACATCTGTAGCAATTTTCCTTTCTTTCTTTACTTCTCTCCTATGTAACTAATCTCGCCATAGCCCATAGGGGCGGCAAGCGAGTAATGATAAAAAAAAAAAAAAAAAAGCAGGGCTGCATACGAGCAATGAACTCACAAATGAACGGATATATATGTACTGTAAAAATTGGCTCATAAAGAACGTCTTATGATCAAATCGATGTAAAACCGCCTTCGGTCTTAGGGCCCTAGTGACGAGTGGTCTCTTATGGATTAAATCAAACCTCAAAGTCCGATATGCCTGCTTATGATGGCTCTACTGTAGTCCTACGTGCTTCATTTTTGACATTGATGTTTCAACGAAGGATTTCCCAAATATGCAATGTAGTTAGGCTACTTAGCAAACACAAGGTAAGTGTCGTTGAATTACTATAGATTATTTCTGCATTGATTACCAAAAACTCGATACAGGTAGTGTTCCAGTTTCCTTCCCACGTCATGCTCTCAAAGCCATGTCGGCGACATCACATCACACAAGTAATCATACTCGTACGGATGCGTCGTGCTCGCCTGCAACTCCTGCTGATAATCGAGCCTAATTAGTGACGATGTGTCTGGGTTGTATTGTGGCAGGTTGAACGGCGGTGCACTGAGTCCTTTAGCTGGGGAGGTTGCGAATGCTGCCCACACCGACTGCAGGTAGTTGATCAACGCAGAGTCGCGCGCAGAGAGGTCTGAGACGCGCCGCGCTGCACCAAACAGGACGGGTAATTCAGCGGCATGGGCAGCGCCTATCCCGGAGTTGAAGGAACCGTAGTAGCGGTACCGCCATGTTGGGACGTTATAGAGCAGCCTTCAAAAAATACACGATGCCAGGCCAGGAAGGGTTAGCAGCACTGTAAAAGTAAGGGAGAGGAAGTGGGTCTCAGTAGGGGACGAGGGATTCAAACCTACGGCGGGCAGCCTCACGTGCTGGGCAGGTGAAATGAACTGCCGTTGCAATTTTCGCGATTACCTCTGGGCCCAAGTCTCCTGGAAGTTCCGGCACCGGGCAGCCTTCAGGTGGTGGAACAAGTGATACCCCTGAAACAATTTCTTTGTCCGTGTTGCCGACGAGGAGTGGCTAAATTGGCCTGGCATCAGTACCGGTCTCCAATTGCTAGCAGGAAGTCAGGAGCTGGTGGGGGGAGGGAGGCACCACGCACCACTTTTGCAAACACGCCGAATTCCCCCCTGCGCTTGTACTCCTCCTGGGAGAAAATTACCCTGCCGTCCACTCTCGGCCCGAAGCCAATGTCGAAACCCGCCCGACAATTTTCCATCGACTTCATGCCCTTTAATAAAGCTTCCCAAGGCACCTCCTGCATGCACTGCAACTTGCGCCTGTCCGATCCCGCGCCGTCACACCCGAGCTTCTCGGTCAAGTTGCCCCACGCGTAGAAATTCTCCCCGAAGTTGAAAATCGAAAGCAGATCAACCGTGCCACTCTGCGCGATTAGGCCGTGGGCAATGGGATCGCGCGGCCATGCATAGGCGTGGACGTCCACGGAGATGCCGCCAGCGGACTCGCCGAAGAGTGTGATTTTGTCTGGGTTGCCACCGAAGGCGCGAATGTTGTCGCGGATCCACTCGAGGGCCAGGCGCTGGTCCAGGATGCCGACATTCTCAGTCTCGAGGGCAGGAGAATTAGGGAACCCGAGGACGTTTGTGCGGTAGCTAAATTTTTATCGGTGAGAACACGTTAGGGGTTGCATTAGTTAGATTTGCACTTCGCAGCCAATGGAAGGGGTACTGGATTGTGCACCATAGGTCTCCAGAGAACATGAAAATGTGGGGAGGCCAATTACTTCACCGTCACCATTACCACGTTATTATCGGCAGCAAACTGCGTTCCATCGTACATGAGTGTATCGGTCCCGCCGAGCACGAACCCACCACCGTAGACCCAGACCATGACTGGGGCATTAGTCCACCCCGGCTTGGTCCAGATGTTCAAGCTCAGGCAGTCCTCTCCCTCCGTCATCCCGGTAAAGTTGTAAGGGTTACCAGGCACAGGATCCACAGGGAAGCTAGGACATGACAGGCCGAATTTTGTAGCAACGAGTGGGGGAGATTGGGGAGAACGGTTTGGTAGCCGTATGGGCGGGCGGAAGCGCAGAGAACCAGTGGGCGGCTCTGCGAATGGGATGCCAAGGAACTCGTGCACGGCGGGGTCGAGCCTGCCGGGCTGCCCGATGATGGTGCCGAAGGGGGCGGTGATGGTTGGTGCTGGCGGGGAGGCGGCCAAGCAGAGAGGGAGGCTAAGGAGAGACAGGAGACATGAGAGACTCGAAGTCAGACGCATTGCGGGCTGCAAACAGTGCAAGTTGTATGTCCAGACTTTTGCCGCGATGGTGTGCGTCGAAATACTTATTTGTATTGAAGAGAACAAATATGCGGTTGCAGTGCTATAAGACGGATTGGGGCTTCATATTTATACACGGTTTCCGCACCGGCACGACATAATATCTAACTCATATATTGCCTTTCCGCAACACGGCGAACAGTGAGATGGCAGCTCGGAGCTATTGATGGGCGTTAACTGCGAGCGTCTCAGTTCAGCTGCATTAAGTACATACGTACCATATCGATCGAGATTGTCGTGCCAAGCAAATACGTATATAAATTTGCCACGAGTGTTTGAGATTACGAAAATTCTATTGGGAAATGCATACATCAAGTAGACACTAAGCTCTATTGTGAACGTGACTCAGTCTGAGAAATGTGGCTGCCTGCACTCGACCATACACATGTATCATTTTGCTAACCTGTTGACGATCTTACTGATACAGAAACTCACAGCGATTCCGATAGCATTCACTGTAATTAATTGATTATATACACTTCCATTTCCAACACAGCAGAGTAGAGGTCTGCTTTATGAAACTACAAGTAGAGTCGCTGCATACCTTCGCCATTCTAGGGAATTTTCATTCTCGGCTACAATGTAGCGTCTTTTACTGTACCTACACCGGAAAACCGTTTATACCTAAAAAAAGGCTTTAAATATTGGTTCTGGTTATAGGTCTGCCTGTACAGTCTACCCTTGCTACACTAGATCACCAAAATCCGGGTACCCTGCCATGGCTTAGTGCTACAAGCGGGGTTATGTGATCTAAAAAAAAAAAAAAAAAAAAAACAACCAAAATCCGGGTCCGGTAACAAGGTTCCGGAAACGCTTGGCAGAAATACAAAGGTGTTGGCAACCCAGGGAGATTTAGAAATTTCCTATCAGGAAATAGATCGACACCAGCAGGATACTTTGTCAATACCACATCGAAGATAGCAACCATATTCCAGTGGAAGGTGGGGTAACCAAGACTGGGCACACGATATCAGTATTAGCACATCAGGCATCCCGCATGGAGACAGGGGGTACTTGTCCAGAGGTTTCTGTCCGGCCCGGAATTGGTAGGGTATCCGGTAAAGCAGGCCTAGTTTGGGAAACGGTTGTGGTAGGCAGAGGTCATACGAGTAGACTGTGTATACTATAGCGATCGCGTAAAAGTGAATCCGACCCCACCAGCCCTTGTGTAACTTGACAATGTACTCGTTACCAGCATTTCGTGGTGCAGGTGGGGGCCAAGGTATGGTAGGCCGTGCGAGTGGTCTGTAGGCAGGTGAGGCTAAGGCAAATACCTGACTTTGGGAGCAAAATGTATGGAAAATACCCATCCAATAGCAATATCCATCCCCGATCCGGTAGGTTTTTCTCGCACGGCGATAACAGCATCACTAAATTCTAGTAACGAGTGCTTGCCAGTACTGTACGGAAGTCCTTCATATGTTACACCATTCGCCTGGTTACACAAAATCTCGATCTCAGCAGCAATGTACGTTGTCTCCGTTTACCGGCACCTGTCCAACAGGGTGAGAAGTGGGTATATGCAGGTGCGGATCGGAGGAATTCTAACTTCCATGACTTTTATCACAAAACGGCCCTAGTTTCTCAAACCGTTCAGCAACCCCACGAAAGAGTAATAAAACAATATTGAAACATCCTAGCACCCAAATTGAACATTTTTTTTTTTTTTTTTTGCATATCAATACTCGTGTGCCCCCCTATGGGCTATGGGGAGATCTTAACTACATAAGAGATAAACTAAACAAACCCCGTCCCTTAGGTAAAAGTAACAGTTCATAAGAGATAAACTAAGAGAGAATCCCAGTCCCTTGAATGAAAGTTGAAGTACAGTCAGTTCAGTCCATCTCCTCCAAGAGTTCCATGAGGCGCAGTAGTGGATCCCTGCCCTCATTGTCCTTGGGTCTGGCTAGTTCCTCCCTTCCTCCTTGCCATACCCTTTCCTTCCACACCCGGCATTCGTCTAATAGGTAGCTCATCGTTTCCTCTCGCTCCCTGCACCATCGGCACTCCGATCCATCGCTCTTGCCAATCCTATGATGCCATAGTCTGGTTGGCACGACCCCCGACCGGAGGGAGGGTCTGGTCCAAAAGTTTCTTTTTTAGTATGGAAGGTTCTTTAGTAGCGCCCGTTTGCCAATAAACCAATGCATTTACTTGTTGCAACGTACTGTTTTATATCGGGATACGATCGTTGACCGGGATATGACGTTTCTTGGCACGCCTGCTGGAGATACTACATTTGGCTATATCTCGTGCAACAGACATGCTAGCAGCTTACAGTAAACAGTTATATGTACAGCATAGCTGATACTATAATTCTAGCACATTGTATTAATTCTGTCAACAATAGTTCACTTGCTATATCAATATATGCATTAATAATATTAAATTACCACTCCCCTCCTCAACCTCCTGCATATTATCTATCAATAGGTCTATATCTATCTTTCCTATAGTAAGAGTTAGTCATTAATGGCTATAGTATATGACAGCATATGCAATATAGGCTAGAATAACTTACAGCTCTATTCGCGAGACCTGAAACTAGCTGCTGCAGCTGCTGCATTTGCTGAATTATTTCCTCAAGTGTCGAAGGAGGGGTTAGTGGTGGCTGAGAGTCAGTAGCTCCAGATAATGCTGTTGACTTTACTACTATCTTATTGTCTGTATCTTTTGCAGCCCTAGTTCGTCCCCTTTTACCACTCCCTTGCCCTCTAGCCTGCCATTTTCCTCCTTTCCCACTAGTAGTTGACTCCCCCCCCTTAACTTCTAGTATATTAGTAGTAAGCCTACCTGTTGGAGTACTTTGGTTCGGACCATCTACAGAAGACTCAGGAGAGTTATTAGAGTCCGAATCAAGGTCAATATGACAATCATTCACATTTTTCTGACCCTTCAACTGTCGTAGTCGAGCAATGAGATAATTTCGATCCAGAACTCATCCGAATGATAGTTTTTTCCAACCTTGACTCAGAGTTTGTAATGGAGGTGGTAAGCGCAGAGAGTTACTGTCTGCCAGGCCAAAAAGACACTTCAGTAGTGATCCTTGCTAGCCTTCTGTGTAGCTCATATAGCACTCATTTGTACGATTGCGATGCCGCCTACCAGCGTCGGCTCGTATATCGCTTGCTGCTTGCGTCGTATATACGCATTTCGTATGCGCTTGCATTTTTCACATTTTTCGCGCGCTCCACCAGCTCCATACTACAGTCGCGGTGAACTCATAACAGCCGCCTGCCAGCGTCAGCTCACATATCGCTTTTATCGCATAAGCGCATTTCGTATACGCGTGCATTTTTCGTATTTTCGCGGGCTCCACTGGCCGCCTACACAACTGCCAGTACTTCAGCAACTGAATTTGACTTTAACTTAGAGTGTTGAGAGCGGTGGTGAACTGGTTTGGAGGGTATATTCAGGCCTGAGGGTATATCTGGGGGCAGGGATTGTGAGCAGTGAGCCGGTTTGAGGGGCATATCTGGGCCCAGGGGTTGCGAGTGGCGAGCCATTGAGGGCATATGTTACAGCTGGGAAGGGCAATTCGGTCTTGGAAGCAAATCTGAGGTTAGGCAGCAGCAAACCAGTTCGAAAGTATTGCGATTAGGGAGTATGCATTTCAACACAGAGGGAGCTGCAGCTCATGTGAGACAGCGGCTGCCGTAGATCGTGAGACATGTATCTGAGCACCCCTTGTATCACCTGTCAGTACTATTCAATAAAATCATAAAAAAATTATTAAAAGAGCAAAAAAATTAAGAAAAAATAGTGGGTTACATAAGCAAACATCAGGGAATCCAAATCTCTTCTCAGAATTCATATTCATGCAATTTTGGTTGAGCTGTGAGGGTTTTTGCTAGAGGAGTCCGCTTGACTGCATGTCTTATCCTCTTAGAGATATCAGCTGGGAATGAGTATATCATCTTCAACTGGTAAACTAGGATGGTCTAAAGGTGTAGATAGCCCTATATCAATCTTGTAAGCAGTTGTAGAGTGTATAACAGTATGTTCAGCCTCGGTACCTTCTATTTATTATAACTAAGTATAAATTGGTACAGCTACAGTTGCTGCAATTGCTCACTTTTAGACTTGCGAATAGAGCTTGAAGTATCCTACCCCCCTATAGCATATGCCACCATATACTATGGCCATTAGTGAGTGACAGCAGCTATAAGAGCATAGATGTTAGTACTATTTAACTGGCAATATATAGGAGCGTAAGAGGGAGGAGGGTTAAATTGACCTGTTGACATATTTATTGATATAGCAGGAGCTTGATATTGAATATAGGCAATAGAATATGTAGATAATGTTGTCCCGACATCATTGTATCTATATCACTTTATTTGATGTTACTGGCATCTAAGTTGCCAAAGATATTGTGAAAATGGTTTCTCATGAGGCATGCCAAGATGTGCGTCGTTTCTAGGTAGGCGATCGTTTCCCGATATAAAATAGTAATTAGCAACTAAGCAACCACTCCTTTACAACCCACAAACAAAGAACCTTTTGTAACTGGATCCCTACCTTCTTTCTTTACCACATCGAGACAATTCCCTACCTTCTTACTTTACCACATCGAGACCCCTGAAGATATGCCTGGAGGCAGAAAAGGCTCTGCACGTGGACATTCTAAGGGTACCCCTGCTACACCTTCTACTGCTGGTACTATATCTAAGGCTACACTTAAGTCAGCAGAGGTTGTTGAGGAATCTTCTGGAGAGTAAATTTCAAAGGTAGTAGTCAAGAAGGCTAGAGTGCATGCACCCTGAAAGCTCCTGAATACTTTTATGAACTTGGACTGGGTCCCTGCTGATATGCGTATGGATATCTCATTGGCACAGCAACCTTAGAAGTGATTGGTAGCTTTAAGATGTGGGTTCAATATGTTAAGGAGAAAAAATTGTTAGAAGAGTTGATTGATGAATATAATAATGGAATGTCAGCACCTATGGGACCGGTAGTGATAGCAGAGGGGAGTCCAGAAGGAGCTAGTATTGGAGGAGGAGGAGGTTTATCTTTCGGGGCAGGACTTGGAGGGGGCATTATCTTTTACAATTGTCCGAGCTCTTTCAGCTGATGAGGTCAACTCCAGGAGGTGTTCTGAATACATACATAGGAGGGGGACTTTAAGGATTACCTCATGGGCAGGTGCTAGCAGAAGAAAGGAGTGGAGTAAGCTTACAGCCAGATAATCCGGAGGTGGTACGTAGGAATATGCAGTTGAGCTTATTGACTAGTGAGCTTGCAACTAAAGATGGGGGTGGAGCCGGAGCCGAGGACGCCTCCTCAGTCAAGCTTACGTCTGCAGAAGGTGATAAGCTCTCGGGGGATCATTAAGTGTAGAGCAGATCTGGCTGAGTGTACATCATTTCACTATAAATTGAGTAGATTGTGGAGGTTAGTGGTGGAAGAAATGTCATAGATACTAGATACTACGCTTTGGTGTGAAATAGAAGATAAAATGAACGAATTGTTAAATCAACTGATCGTTAAATCAATCTTGAGCATTATGATGATGATTGCTAGAAGCTTGAGTAATTGTTAGGTATGTGGATGTTGCCAGAATGACCACCATATTGCTCGAAAAAGTAGTTGTTGAGTAGCAGTATAGGTACATATGAACTTCAATCTCTTCTTCCCTTTCGCCTGAACTACAACCGCCCCTCGCAGAGACTTTCGCCTGAACCACAACCGCCCCTCGCAGAGAGAAGTCGTACAACTATAGAGCGATGGCTACAGAAAACGAAAACCGATCTGTATTGAATGAGAGTACACTTTCACAAAGCTGGGAGCGAACAAAAAAGTATGAGAATGACATGGCAATGACAACAAAAGTACGAACTATGAAGAATACGAAACTGGCTCAACTAAGATTTGCAATAGCTCTCATCTACGGTCATGATATTGCATGTGTGGCAGCGACGGGTTTCGGAAAGAGTCTTGCATTTCAAATAACATGTTTCCTCAGTCCCAAAAAGTTCAGAATCATCATCATACTGCTTACTGCATTGGCTGAAGATCAAGTTCAAGAATGTCAAGCACATAGGCTAAATGCAATTGCCTTAACAGAAGAGGATCTTGAGAAGAATGATAGAGTCTTGGATGATATACTTCAAGGGAAGTATGACTTGGTATACTTGTCTCCAGAGAGGATATTGGATATGAAAAGTTCCGTGAATCATTTGCTCCGCAAGGGTAAAGTATACCGCACTCCTAGGCACAACAAGCAAACAGCTGGAGCAGGGCTTCCCAAAGACTCTTTATGTACAGTGGTCGCTTTTGTGGTGGTTGATGAGGGCCATTTAATAGTGACTGGTAAGTGCATAACTATAACCCATAGAAGTTTGGTACAAATGGGATTTTTTTTTTTTTTTTTTTTATATATCATTAATCGCATGCCGCCCAATGGGCTATGGCGATGTTATAGCTAAAAGTTAGGTACATTCAGATAAAGAAACCTCCCCCCCCCCCCCCTCCTCTCCGCTCTCCCCCCTCTCACTCTCCCAGCATGTCTATCAGCTTGCGCAGCGGGTCTCTCTCTCCCTCTCTTGCCCGGGGGGCCCCCTTATGTGTTCTTCCCCCCCTGGCCACCTCCTCTTCCATACTCTACACTCCCCCAGCAAATGGCTCGTCGTCTCCTCCTTCTCACCGCACCACCTGCACTCCGGGCCGTCTCCCTCCCCTATGTGCCACCTCCACGCCCTCAGGCCCTTCCCCCCCAACAATCCCGCCAGTCGTCCGATGTCCCGCCCTATCCTTTCGAGGGGTCTATATGACAGATTTAGTCGATTCTTCTCCCCCGCTCTCTCTCTTCTCCCATTCTGTCTCTGTCCCGCCTCCGTCACCATCTCCGGCTTGTACTGTAGTGCCGTCCCCCATCTTGCTCGGGATGTCTCCGGACAGTCCTTTTGGACTGTCCTGACTGTCCTGACTGTCCCGAAGGTTGCATAACTGACTGTCCCGTCTTGCATATGGTGCGGCTGAGCTCACTGTCTTGGTGTGGCAGACTGTCTTGGTGCGGCAGATATTTTCGATGCGGGGTAATCAGTGTGCTTAACTCTCCGAACTGGAAAATTTTTCTTTGATAATTCGCACTGTAGCTACTGGTTTTGAGATTTTCATTTTTGTAAGGCTCCAACACAATTACAAAGGCTTCACGCACTTTACATCCCAGATATCTTCCAGCCGATACATATATTCATATGGTACTCACGAGTCCTTATTTAATTTTTCTGCCCTACACTTGCTTTGCGCCCACTAAAATGTCACTCTCCACTGCAACTGGTACCTTGAGTGCGAAACAGACCTGGACTCCACACCCAACCCTTCCAAAAGGAGCTTGTTTCGGTAGTAATAAAGGTTGTAGAAGAGATGCCTGAATTACATTGCGAAGAACCTATGGATGGCGAGCAATATGCATGGCCAAATATGGCTTTAGATAGACTCCAGGACTATGCATTTACCAAAGGCTTCGCTGTGGTGACTTTAAGTGGGTCTGAAAAGAAAGGTCGTATACGCTATGGATGTGTACATCATAGCAAGCCCCGAGATACTAGAAAACTAGATGCAGAGAATTCTGAAGGTATGTCAATATATTTTAATTAAGACTTATGTACTAATATATATATAGTACAGCGCAAACGCCAGACCAACACACAAGCCAAAGAATGTCTATGGGGAATATCTATCAATTTGCGAGTAGATATAGATAGTGGAACAGATATTTGGGTCAGGAGCTGAAATGGCAGAAAGACAGCGAAAGCGGGCTCGGGCAGAGAGTGTGGAGCGTAATGAGACTCAAGATTGTATCACTGTATCTTCTACTGCATCAGTATGATGTATCATTCTGTATTGCGCACAATCATGTATTTAGGTACTTCGCTTTTTTAATGAATTCTCGCTAGTTGCCACACCAAGACGGTGAGCTCAGCCGCACCATATGCAAGACGGGACAGTCAGTTATGCAACTTTCGGGACAGTCAGGACTGTCCGGAGACATCCCGCATCTTGCTGCTTTGTATCAAAATAAGCGGAGTCTTTTTGGTAAATGCTTGTATTCACGAAGGGAATGAAAGGCAAGCTCGTTGAGTCTGATCTATTAAGAAGTGGCAGAATTGCCCAACTTATATACACAGAAAGTGAGATATAACGTGACTTCAATACCATGACAGAAAAGGAAAACATAATCCAACCGAGAGGTGTGTGAGTCAACGCTAATAATAACCGAAACACTATAAGCGCCAGACATGGTTCATATGCATGAAATAATCAAGTGAAACAAGTGATAACGGGGTGAATTACTATTAAAGGAAACTGCAACATAAATGCAACGGATGTACCATTCCAACACATTGTCCGCCGACTCGTTACCTTCCACCCCCTTATGAGCCTTCACCCATAACACTGCTAGGTCCCAGTCTCCCCTGCCGACCCTCATTTCCCAAGCTCTTCTCATCCGTCGTGTAGCTCCGTCGTGTGTTATCTCTCCCTCTGCCACCGCCCTCATTCTCCTGATCGCGTACCTTGAGTCTGTTATTATCATTAGCTCCCCTTCCACCCTCTCCAGCGCCTCACTGATCGCCACCAGCTCTGCGTCGTTCACTGTCGCTTCTTCCCCCATGTAGAAAGACTTCACCGTCCTTCCCCAGCATACCCCCGCTCCCGCCTTCTCACTCCTCATACTCCCATCCGTATATACTGGAGTCCATCCCTCGTCTGCGATCTGTGCTATGTGCCTCTCCCACTCTTCCTTCTCCGCTCCTCGGTGGAGTGAGGGCAGTATCGCCAATGGCAACTCTGCACCATGCTCTAGCGATCCTCTCATGTATTCCTTCTCTCGGTCCTCCCTCCTCAGCTCCTCCCCCTCGAATCTCAAGGCCCTCGCCTCCACTCGTGTTGCCTCCCGGTACAAATGGGAGGTGTAGCGCCAGTTTAGCGAAATGTCCGCCCGTTTTGGTTGCCAAACTGGCGGGCAACGCTCATTTTGGTTGCCAAACTGGCGGCCAACCTTCATTTTGGTAGTGGCTACCGCCCGTTTTGGTTGCTAAACTGGCGGGCAACACTCATTTTGGTTGCCAAACTGGCGGGCAACGCTCATTTTGCTACATCACCAGGGTCGGTCACTAAACTGGCAGACATTACACAAATCCACTAGTAGTACAAAACTATAATATAATGATCTTTTGCTGACTTTGCCATCTGTTCATTAGGGGGCGCGAATTTAGAAAAGACTTTGGCCAATTATATACCTTGCGCCAGCATCTGTGTGGAGTTCCTTTTGGATTTTGCCTAAGCTATCATTGATTAAGAAAGGTTGTGGCGTCAGTAAAGATACAATAACAATTATTGAGTCAACAAATAGACCCAATCTCTATTATGCGGTTTGTGTTATAGAGGGCACTGGGATAGGTGATGGAGGTGATCTGGAATTTATCATTCCAAAGAATTTCAAAGAAGCTCAGGATATACCCAAAACTATTATTGATGTTGATTACAAGAAAATCGCACCTAAGCTCGCACGTATTTTGTGTGGCATATTGCCTGAAAATACAAGAATACGGCCACCGAGGCCAGAACAATGGGATGCGGATCCACGTGCACTTGCAGAAGTCATTATTCCGATTTACCATGACGACATATCCAAGACAATGAAGATGATAATTTGTAAAACTTGGCGTGAGGGTTCAGCCAGAATTATGATTGCAACATCTGCTTGGGGCATGGGTGTTAATGATCCTGACGTTGAAAGAATTATCCAGTGGCAGGTTCAGCATCTGCAGAATTTAGATACTTTAGTTCAACGTTTTGGCAGAGCAGCCAGACAACATGACATACAAGGATTCTGTATTTTATTTACTGAAAAGACCTACATAGGTGAAAGAAGTCATGGAAGACCAGGACAACATATTGCACACTCTTCTAATGCCGATTCTGAGGTTGGATCCTGCAATTGCTTGACTGCTGAAGAATGGAGAGGTTAAGTTGATGATGGGATGCACTCACTTATTCAGGTATTTATACATTTCATTGAATGACGCTAACATACTACCTCCAAGTATAGGACCATGCTTTGCCTTTCTTCTAGTATGGTAAAGCACCAATTCCTTTTCTGCCTGTAGTGCATCAATCTCCATCTCATAAATGTTCAATATCCACTTAATAATCTTCCCAATATCTACACCTTTGATACCCTCATCTTTAGATTCACCTAACCACATTTCTACTATAATCTCGGCTCCACCACCATAATTGTAGAAATTTTGTTTGCTCACACGAAGTGCTGGGTCATCGTTCTCGGTCCATGCTCTAAGAAAGCTCCTCATGCTACTGAAATGCTCATTTATCATCGACATCACTTCAATCAGATTTGGACTCTGGAGCAGCTGCTTCCCGTGCCATCTGTATCTTCCAGTGGACTTGCTCTGGTAGCGGCTTCGCTTTTCGGCCTCGAGTCTCAATTTTACCAGTAATGGCATTGTATTTCGGATGCAGAGAGGGGACCATTTTGCAGTTGTGAATCGCTGTAATTATACTGTTGTTGTTATACTTCTACTGTCGTTCAAGTACATTTATGAGGTAAATACATGGGTTGTTGCCAAACTGGCGCTACTAAAGAACCTTCCATACTAAAAAAGAAACTTTTGGACCAGACCCTCCCTCCGGTCGGGGGTCGTGCCAACCAGACTAGACAAACATTAGGGTTTTGTACTCCTGTTTGCACCATATCGGACAGCGGAGCAATCTGATCGCCTGCATGTATGAGCAAGCCGTTATCAATAAGGATTCGAGGTGGCTCTTGTCTTGTACTCCACTGCACATACTCGCTGGTTCGGAAAGTATTGGAACGCTGCATAAATTGTGTGCGCTATTCGCCTTTTGGAATAATGCAAATTTGATATGCAACGTTCCAATACTTTCCGAACCAGCGAGTACTGTACATCTGGGTGCCAAGAATGCGGGGTATTTCCAGCAGCGCAACTTCCGCAATAGCCTAGTGCTGTGGAGCAATTTCTTCAACGAGAGAGAACTTCTGTATTGCCAGTGTAGGTTGATCGGACCGTCCAACCTCCCCTTTCTCACATATATACAGGACATACCGGATATAACCCCCCCTCCCGTTTCAGCAACAGCCCACTTCCGGCATCACCCCCCTCCGTGCTCCTCGCAACTTCCCCCTCCAGTAACAAAAAAACAGCGTACGTGTACACCGCCACAGTGCCTCCACAAACTCACTAATTGCAGCTATAGCATCTTCCACATAACTAGTGAGCACACAAACACCGCAGATTGCCATAATCACCTGTCCCCAATATGTCCGAACAGAAGGAAAAGGATGGGTTTGGAAGACACTTCATCAAGTATTGGAAAGGGGATAAATCTATGTTGTCCCCACCAGAGCGAGGTGAAAAACGTAGATCATGGTCCCCCTTGCGCAAAAATAAAACTCCAATTTCCGGCACCACAGCCTCCCCAGCACCTTCATCCACCGAATACACAAATGCTATTGCACAGCATCTAGCACACTCCACTTCTAGTTCGGCTCACCCTAGTGGTTCTCAAGTGGCACTGGAGCCGGAAAATGTCTCGATCCTTCCGGCAACTAAAGCGACGGCATCTGCGTTACCGCAAGGACCACATTTGCATCGGATGCAGAAGGAAATAGATGATGCCATTGAAGATCTGCGGTGCGCACAAGAAAAAACAAAACGTGACAGATGGACGTACACCAGTCGACACGGGGAGGAGGTCGAGGTGGCCAAACGTATTCAACGGATTCTGGAAGGTGCCGAAAAATATGCCAATATCGTGGATATTGCCATTCAACATAGTCCTGAGATAACTGCCCTGGTGTGGGCTGGGGCTAGAGCGATTTTAGCCGTATGTGCCATTTCCCGGCTAACCCAAGACTGCAGGCTAACCAGACCGTAAGATTGCCCTCAATTATCTACAATTTATGGAACGCCTAGAATTTGCCCTTGCGACGATTGTAGAAAAAATTTCAGCATGCGAGTTCTATGAGCAAATTTGTGCAGATCTACCGAAATCAATGACAACGGATGACGCTTTCCAGAACACTCTGCAAACATCTTTAAAGGAATTATATGATGCTGTATGGGCATTCACAAAGAAAGCGGGGGACTATTTCAAAGATTCTGCGTCAAGTGAGGACCCAACATTTCTACTGACAGCATATATTTTTGCACTAACTATGAGTCGTTGGCCAAGTTGGGCATCTTCTCAAGCCGTTCCTGGTTGTCATGCAACCGCTGCTAGACGAAATAGCAGAGAAGGAGCAGGTTGTACGCGAATGCGCGAATAGGGCTACGATGCAGCGGACCAAAGGTAGGGTTATGAAAATTTTCGAACTGGGAATAAAGTACTAACTGAGACAGAGCTATCGGTCAACATTCAGGAAGCGGAAACCCTTTGGGCACAAATCGCGAGAGACATGGCTCCTTTAACAAAGTTTGAAGGTGAGTTTTGTGAATTGGTGCTTATGAAGTGAGAGAACATTTCAGCTAATACAGTTACAGAATTACTAAGCGTAACAAGCGAGAACCTCAGTGTTAGTAAAAGGATGGACATGAGGCTGCAGAGGATTGAGGATCGCCTCGCACCTGAGAATGTCACAGCATTAGGTAAGTTTAGCTACTATAAACTCGCGTAGTACCGTGGAGAAGCTCATAAGTCACATGAATCTTACTGATGTTCCTTAGAAACCCATCAGCGCGAGGTTCTAGGAATGTCACTCGATGAAAGTCTGTTGCGGCTAAAAGACGACTATTTAACAGAGCATGAGATGGAAGAATTCCAGTATAATCTCTACGTTCCTGTGGAGGCAACAGAACAGCCCTATGACGACGAGCGGGTTGATTTATTGCAGTGTGTTCAGGACTTCATACGAGGAACAAAACAGATTTGCCTTATCCAAGGATCAGCCGGGTCAGGGAAGTCTACATTCAACCATTACCTAGCCCGTCACCTGTGGTCTGAGTATGAACGGGCATCAAAGCAGACCGAAGCCGCAATACCCTTATTTATATCCCTCACAAGCACCGTCAGCTCCAAACCGGACAGCGAAGATCTAATTGCTTCCTACTTCTCGGACAGAGACTTTACTGAACAAGACATCAATTTGGCCCGTCGTACACGGCGATTTGTTTTCATGCTTGATGGCTATGATGAGATTGAGCGGCGCGACTGCAACTTCTACGCTAAAAATAAGCTGTCTCGATGGAAAGCGAAGATTATCATTACAAGTCGACCAGAATACTTAGGTTCCGGCTATCACAGCAAGTTCCATCCCCCAAACAGACGTGATCTTCTGCAGGAATACTGGTTGGCACCACTTTCAACCGACACTATCAAGAGCTACATTTCTGGCTTCCTTCAGGCGAAACCCACAGGCAGACCAGCTGTCGATTACGAAGCTTATCTGACACAACCAGAAATACGTGACATGATCAGCAATCCTTTCCTTCTTCGAATGATTATGACAGTTGAGCCATCAATGGATCATGAGATTCTCATAAATCGAGTTGATTTGTACAAACAATTTTTTGGGCATTGTCTGGCCAAAGCACAATCTCGGCTCGACAACATACAACTAACCAGTGATCAGCGTCGGGTATTCCAGCGGCTGTGTGACGAGACTTTTAGCGAGCATGCGGAACAGTTTTGTCGGGACTTTGCACTGGAGCTGTACCGCCACAAAGCCATTGAAGTAACTTATCGCCCGGGGACTGCAAGAGGTAGCTCAGCTGGCAAGGGGGATTCTAAGTGGCAGAATTTCCTAGGCAACGATGACGAACGGACCCAGCTCCTCCACTTTAGCGCCCCGCTCATGCGTCATGGGCAGTCGTATAGATTTTTACACAAGTCGCTCCGTGACTATCTGATTGCGCAATCACTTTGGGAAGATCCCTTGCTTGCGCAATGTGCAGCGAAAGCCCTCCTTAACGAATTCTTCAGCGGGGACGTATTGTCGAGGCAAAGACGAGTCCATATACCTGGGGAAAAGATGTACAGTAAATGACGGAGAGATGATCGCAATCGGCCAGGCACTCGAACAAGAAGGAGAGCTAATGGTTGTCACCGACTCTCGCACAGCGATCACCAGGCTCCGGAAGATAGCCAACGGCGACCCGAACGCAGAAGGCTCATCCCTGGAAGTCAGAAGACAATGGGAGAAACGAGTCAGCCGAGGGGACCAAGACATCGCAGTGATGTGGATCAAGGCACACAAAGGGGTAGAAGGAAACACCAGGGCGGACGAGGCGGCCAAGGTAGGCACAGCACTACAATGCGAAGACGACATCACCACAGAAGCGGGGATTAGACAGGAAGCCAAAAGCCTCAGGGCCGAAGAACGGAATCGCCTCCACCTCTCCTATCGACCTCTCCAAAGCATAGACAACCGCAGGAGAATCGCAACCCTGGCCGGGATCCTCGGGAACAAGGGGCTCAAAGAGTGGAGAACGCCATAGGAAAGACCGACTCCCCAGAATGCAGATGGTGCGGGAGAGCACCAGAGAACCTAACCCACATAACCAACGATTGTCAGACGTGGAGGAGAAAGATAAGGGACGGAGCGGGAGGACTAAGGCAACCGGATAAGGAGACAAACATCGCGGAGATACTGGAATGGGCAGGACAGGAATGATCTCACTTCCTTTCAATTTTCCTTTCTTTCTTCACTTTCTCATACATGTACCTAAAATAACCTCGCCATAGCCCACAGGGCGGCACGCGAGTAATGAAAAAAAAAAAAAAAAAAAAAACGAATTCTTCATTGTTGACGATCCCGGTGTCCTTGACTTTGTGGTTGAGCAAGCAACCCTGGAGCATGAATTGCAGCAAAAGCTGTTGCGATACGTTGAGAAATCAAAAACAGATGACTTGGTAGTTCAGGGCGCCGCTAATGCACTCACAGTCCTTGTAAAGAGTAGAATGAGGTTCACTGGGTATGACCTACGCGGCATACAAGTCCCTAGAGCTGACTTACGTTTTGGCTGGTTTGATGGGGCCTAGCTGCAGGGCTCCGATTTGTGCCGTGTGCGGTTGCAGGGCACGTGGCTTAGAGGTGCCAACTTGAGTGAATCTAAAATGGCTGGCGTATGGTTTGGTGAGCGCCCTGCCATTGGCGGATCGATAGTGAGCTCTGAGGAGACTATGGCTTGCTGCTCACCAGATGGGCGGCTGGCCGTTCGAGCGTTTGCAAAAGACTTCCGCAGCGGTATTGTGCAACTTAGCCTGTGGTCCATTGTAGAAGAAAAATTGATGAAGAAGACTGTGTTGGATTATTACATGCCCTTGTCTAAAATGGGCATGGCAATCTCCCCCAATCCCGATGTGGCACTGTGTGATGACGGCTCAACAGCATCCACTGTTTCGCACGGGTACCGGTATCTAGAGCTGGCGGAACGAAGCCTCAAGGGCGGCCTCAATAATCAAATGTCAAGAAAAGAGTCTTCAATTGTCTTGTCTGTGCGTGTCCATATCTGTCCATGTCTGTATATCTCCCTGTATGTCTGTATCCATGTCTGTTTCCATCCATGTCCGTTGCTGCTTGCTTCCCTCCACAGTCCTATCTACATACAATTTACAGACCACCTTCGCCTTCCAACTGAGCCTATACATACATATCTCGCTTCTTAATCATAATTTTCTTCCCATGTGTCATCATGTGTCCCTACCGCTGAGTACCGCTCCGGCCCGCGTATGGCCTTATTCTTCCCATCGGTACCGTGGTTACCACCACAACTGTTAGTGCTATGGGGGTTCCACAGACTGGCTTTGCTTTCACTTCCAGAACTAGAAGTTGTGTACCGTTATTTTGCAGTGAATGTTGACGTTATCTTTGAGATCGGCTTCTCCCCAGACGGCAAATTGCTTGCAATGGCAAGAGGAGTCTATCCTCCTTACGACACACGAGACTATTACGGCACTAGACTCGGCAGCCTGGATGTACAGTTCTTATCACTACCGGAACTGACCACAGTGCCACACCAGACCCTCTTGGCGGAAATCCCGGTGAGGAACATTGATGCAAGCTTGTCCTCGGACTTTGCTGCAACCTTGCCCCCTGCAAGCTTGTCCGCGGACCTTGCTGCACCCTTGTCATCGCCATAGCCTTCGAGGCGGCATGCGATTAATGAAATAAAAAAAAAAAAAAAAAAAAAAAATGCACCCTTGTCCTCGGACTTTGCTGCAACCTTTTCCCCTGACCTTCAACACATCGCTTTCACGTATCGCGACGCCAACGATAAGCTTGTGATTCAGCTGAACTCCACTCTCAAAGCACGGAATGTGGTTTATATCGGTTGTCTGTCAGACATTGATCCCACAGCTCACGAATGGGAAAGAGCACGGAGAATATCATCAAAACCCTGCCTGGTCTTCTCACCCGACAGTGAATTACTTGCCTTCGCGGTCTACTGAAGCTACATGTGCGGTCGGTAACGCATCGTCGACATGTCCATACTTTTGAGCTGAAGGCACCTGCAATTCGCTGCAGCTTCTCTCCCGATGGCCGGTTACTGGCAGCGGCATTTGCAAATGACCATACATTGGTTTTTTCAATTTCGCATAGACGGCTTGTGAGCATTTCTCAAGGGTTGCCATATCCCAGAGCAATGCATTGGCTGAATAGCGAAATGCTCAGTCAAATAGACAGCAGCGCTATTTACGCATGGTCTATAACGGCCTTTGGAGAATCCCACAATACCGCTCTCACCAATCGGAGACCTGGCATGGTTCTGGCAACTCAATCCAGTGATGAAATACAATTGTCCCCCGACGGCAAGCTCGTGGCATCAGGCTCTAGTGGTGCTGTTCACCTCTGGTCAGTTGACTCCTTGAGTCTTCACCATACATTCTTGATACCTATAGGGCGGCCTGCGATTAAAGGTCGAAGTTTGCGTGGGTTCAAGGCGAGAGCAATTTCGATGCTGTATATAGCGCTCCAATTTTTCCTTTTTTTTTTTTTTTTTTTTTTATATAGGGACTCGCATGCCGCCCTCAGGGCAATGGCGAGGGTTTAATTATATAAGAAATAAAGGAAAAGAATAAAAGTAAGTTACATGTGGTGCCTGCGGCACTCATTAATAATGCGGGTAGATTAGGTCAGTGTGGTCCCCGATGTCTTGGGAATGCACATATACCGGGAGAAAAGCCAGTACTAGTTTACCTCCGTCCCCTGTCCCACTTGTACTGGCTGGACTTGCTGAATTTCAGGGCCGAAAGGCTCGATAGATTCAGGAGGCATGGTAATCGTAAAAACGCTGGCATAGGTACTGCCTTAGGAAGACACTGATTAGAATCTTGGTCTACAAAACAGTTGAAGTATTCGTGATATACTAGTACATGATAGGCCTATTGGCTAAGATCGACGATGCAGAGGCAGGAGCAGCGATACTTGCAGAATTTTCACTACAACTCAAGGTTAGCCATTCATTAACGCACGCTACCGGGATATTGCGCACTACCGGGATATTGCGCACTACCGGGATATTGCGCACTACCGGGATATTGCGCATTTTCCGGATACCACAACAAAAAGTTACTATGAGTGCAAATGGCCCTCAAGTGGGCTCAAATTGAAGCCAGAGCATGGGAGAGTATGTTGAATTATTCTTTTTTATATCTCCTAGGCTTATTTGTAGCACATAAGTGATGACTTATTTGGTACATACAAAATCCTATGCTGGACATGTTTCAAGCTGCCATGTGTTAATGATTCTATCCTGGGACCTTATTGACCTCACTGTATACTCTGCTGCCTATTTCCATGAAGTATAGGATGTTTAGTGGTGCTCAGGCTATTCTGTAAAGAATTGCACTGTCATATTGAAGCATACATCTTTGCTTATGCATATGTACAGCAATTCTGGGCTACTATACAGCATAAAAGCATTGTGTGGAAAATCTCTGAGGCTATAAAATAGAAACACATATATAATAAGGTACTTAGGGTTGTCTAGTATAGGATTTGGGATATACCAAATAGGTCACTACCCATCTCCTAAAAATTGGCTCAATGAATATATGGAAGATAATTCCATGTATTCTGCCATGCTCTGGCTTCAATTTGAGCCCCCTTAAGAGCTATTTGCACTCACAGGAATCTTTTGTTGTCGTATCCGGAAAATGCTCAATTTCTTAGTTATGCACAATTTCTTGCTACAGGAGCATACAGTGCTATGTTACAGATCTCAAGCTATTACTACTCATGTATTGTAATATAGCACTAGTAGGACCATTACTACCATTCCTCCTATTCCATGCGCAGGTAGAGCGTTACAGTGAGTTAGTATTTGCTACTACGTGCGAGAGGAGGTTATTTCATAAGGTAGAGGGGTGAGGCAACTGTAGATGCTGTAGGAGTAGCATTTTCACTTTTTTCCCTTCAAATTCAGAATCAGCGCAGTCAATATGGTCTATAATTAATTCATCATACATTTTAGAAATATATTCTGTGAGATATGCCTGACATTTTGATGTTGGGGAGGGTGCAAAACCGGCGCCAAGGTGCCCCGCGTTACCGGTGTGCACATCGTTACCCATACGGTACTGGTAGGGCCGCATGCGAGTAATGAAATAAAAAAAAAAAAAAAAAAAATCACAGAAAAAAATTGCTAGACACACCTCAGGTAATTTTCTGGCCCTGAAGAAAATTCCAAAGTGATATCTGTACAGGCACAGGATTGTGGTAACACCAAGAATTTGAATTGAGGGGTGGTGTATTGCCATATACGGTAATCAACGCACCTTTTAGGTAATTGCTAAATAACGATTTTGGGATCACTCTTGATATACCAACAATTCTTCAATGAATAATTCATCCGAATAATATAACATAGAAAGCAAATAAACAACAACATGGCTATGACCCATGATACTTATCAGTATGTAAAGGTAAAGATAAACTGTGACTCAACCCATCAGGGAATGACTCCCCCCTCACCTTTCTGTTGTTTGACTTGGGTTAATGTTCTTCTCTAACCTCTCAAATCTAAGTAGCGGATGATGTTTACTTGGCTTTAAGTATTTTTATCACGTACAGGCACTAGTTTACTTGACATACGCTTGTTATGCCTTGCGCAAATCAAATTGAGAAAAAAGGTATAAATAAATAAATAAATAAATAAATAAATAAAAGAAAAGAAACAAGTTTCACATCCTTACCTGTATCGACCTCCCCCAGCCCATGTAGAAGAATTCTTGGCACATTATCCACGCTTACAAATACTAGCCAGTTTCAAAAGTATTCGGATGCCTGACTAATGCATATTTTGCGCTATGCAGCTTATGGCATACTCGCTGGTTCGGAAAGTATTGGAACGCTGCATAACATATTTGCACTATTCCAAAAGGCGAATAGCCCACACAATTTATGCAGCGTTCCAATACTCTCGAGTACACTAATCCACTTCTAAGTTACCCACTTGGCAAAGTTCGCAAGAGATAAATGTTGCAACCGTTTGTTACAGTCGAGCAGATGAATATAGGAATGAGATAATGTTAGAATGGAGGATATAAATAAGGAAATAAGTAAACTATCAACAATAATATCTAAATGTATCAATGCACGTGATGGAAATAGGTACACAGCTTGATACTATTATGTGGAGCTCATAGAGATATAAGAAAAGTGGGATGATCCATATA
The DNA here is from genome assembly GCA_015179045.1 of Kalaharituber pfeilii. NCBI lineage: Eukaryota > Fungi > Ascomycota > Pezizomycetes > Pezizales > Pezizaceae > Kalaharituber > Kalaharituber pfeilii. The sequence goes on along the minus strand of WHUZ01000121.1, from coordinate 22,906 downwards.
ATGACTGCGTCGGACGCAACTGTCAAACAGCTGTCAAAATGACATTTCTAACAGCTGCCAAACGAGTTAAGGCAGCTGCCAAAATGACACCAAAACAGCTGCAGAAACGACCGTCGGAATGGCAGCTGAAATGGTTTCTGAAATGGCTATTAAAACGTCTGCCAAAACGACGGTAAAAGCAACGGTAGAAAACAGCTGCAGAGACCATGGTAAAAACAGCGAGCGGTTGGTGAAATGGCTGCTGAAATGGCTGCAAAAATGGTTGTCAAAATAGCTGCCAAAAACGACGGTCGGAGCATCTGCCGGAACGACGGCCAAAACAGCTGCAGAGCGATGGTCAAAACAGGTGCAGAACAACTGCTGCGGGTTGTACATATATCTTGTGCGATCATTAATCTAACTTTCTCGTCCCCAGCTTTGCTAGTGCGTTGTATAAAGGTGGAGTAGTGCATGCCATATATTGCATAATGCATAATGCATAAGTCAGGCGTCCGAATACTTTTGAAACTGGCTAGTATGTACCATACTTACTCGAGCTGTTACACTCCCCTCCATTGATTGCATCCAAGTATTATTATTACAAGTATACTTATCTAACAACAAATGACTCAGTATGTATTTTTCCTAGTTTAGGAATATGTATGCATTTTTGTTGATTTCTCAAGGCACTTGGAAGGTAAAGTACTTGCTCAAAGCTTAAGACAGGTAAACGCTTCACCCACTTCCTCCTTTATTCCGACATCAAAGAACCATCGGTACCAGTATACCAACCCATGTGCCTCGATCCAAATTCAAACATGGTAACCAACACCGCCTTCTCCTCCTGTTCCGCCGCTTCAATCGGTGCCGACGGTGCCATTACCGCTAAACCCCCACCAGTCTCCATCACCTCAATCCACTCCGCCGACCTCCTTCCCGACCCCATGCTGGCGACGTCCTCGACCCACACCCCATCACTAACGCGCCCCTCCGAATCCGTCTACACCTACACCATCGATCGCACTCTCACACCCTTCCTGCACCCCCTCCCCGCCCTCTTGGCGCTCCCCACTTTCTCCAACATCGATCGCGTCGCCGTTGGCGCGTTCATCTTCCGTCCCCCTTACCCTCCAAGTAATTTATCCCCCACCCCCACCACCACCACCACTCGTCTCCAAGAACCCACCCTCCTCCTCCTCCGCCGCTCCCCCACCGAGACCGCCTTCGCCCTCCTCTGGGAAGTCCCTGGCGGCGGCGCTGAACTCCCTCCGACCGACCTCACCCTCCTAGACTCCGTTGCCCGCGAGGTCCTCGAAGAGACCGGCTTGGTAGTCACACGCATCGCCGGCCTGGTGCGCGGGCCCAATGGCGAAGAATGGATCGATTTCCGTGGGAGCACTGGACGGAGGTGGAGGAAGTTTAGCTTTTTTGTGGAGGTGGAAGGGGGTAGTGAGGATAGGGAGTTGAAGGTCGTAGTGGACAAGAACGAGCATGGCGAGTGGAAATGGGTGCGGAGGGAGGAAATCGAGGGGCTGGAAGGCGGGTTTATGGGGGGGGAACACGGAGTGGGAAGGTGGTTGGCGGAGGGGTTTAAGCAGTGGCGGGGGTTGAGGAGGGAAACAGGAGAGGGGGAGGGGGATATATGAATGATACATATTACTGCATATATACCAGGAGAACAAGGGAGGGAAATGTGGTATTAATTACTTACCACCTCCGACGAAAAATGCTATGTATCTGTAACTAATCAAGAAAGCAAGGTACAGCCCAGTATATATCTCAATCAGAAGTTTTCTTCTAAAGTTCTTTTTTTTTTGACAATATTAAATGCAACTGGTTCGAGACTGAAGGAAATCTACTAGTCAGATAATCACAGAAGGAAATATATACTCTATTGTATAACCCAATTCATACGGCATCGAGACTGATAAGTATAGAAAATCACAACACGTGGCATTCCTATATTTCTCGATCAATTCCTCACAATACCACACTCACATCCTCGCCCCCTCCACAGTGCGCTCCTCCTCCCTCTCCTTCCTCGCCCTCTCCCTCAAAACCCTCCTCAGAATCTTCCCACTCGGGCTCTTCGGCACCTGCTCCACAAATTTCATCCCGCCCCTAATCCACTTTGGCCTGCTCTTGCGCTCCCTCACGTACGCCGCCAGCTCCTCGGTCAGCTTCAGCTTCTTCGACTCCGCCGGGTGTGCACTCTGCTTCAGCACCACGTACGCCCGTGATACTTCGCCGGAATAGGGCTGCGGCGCGGGGATGACGGCGGCGTCGGCAGTGTCGGGGTGGCCGAGGAGACAGTCCTCGAGTTCGGCGGGGGCGACAGGTATGCCTTTCACCTGTTTTTTTTTTTTGTCGATGGTGACCGGACCATACCAAAGCAGGGTAATCATAAGATTTTTTTTTTTAAGAAAAATCTGTGCATTGGTTAGGGGTTAGTCTATTGTTCTACTGACCTTAATCATCTCCTTCACTCTATCCGTAATAAACAACTACCCCTTCTCGTCTATCCGCCGCCAATCCCCCGTCTTCAGCCATCCGTCCTCGTCCCATAGCTCCTTATTCGCCTTCTCGTCACCCAGATACCCCAATGTGACGCACTGGGGTGATTGCGCCCTAATCTCCCTCTCTCCACCTCTCTCCCGTCCTCGTCCACAATCTTAACCCCCATGCTCGACACCACCATCCCCACCATTCCTTTGGGAATTGGCTCGTCGCGCTCCTCCATCGAACACCACGGCGTAGCCGTTATGCATGCCGTCGTCTCCGTCATCCCGTACCCTTCCGTCAACGTGACGCCCGGAAACTGCCTCTCGAACCCCGCGATCGCCTGTCGAAAGCAGCGCTGCGCCCGGAAGAGGTGTGCGAGATTGTAGTCGTCGACGAAGGGGTCGTTCAGCATACGGATGATCATTGGGGGCACCAGTGTAAGCCTGCGGATCTTGTAGGCGCAGGTAGCGGAAAGGAAGTTTTTGAGCTGGAACGGGGGTTGTAGGATGATGATGGCGCGGTTGGTAAGGAAGGAAATGTGGAGGGAGTGAATGAGGCCGGTTACTAGAGGATATAATTCGTTTTCTTGGGGCAGAGGAGGTGGGGAACGGGTAAACGAACTGTGGAAGAATGGGAGCACAGCAAGACCCTTCTCCGGCGGGGCACTTGGTGGACTAAGTGCTTTGATCTGTAGACACTTGGAAATGGCATTTCCGTGCGATATCATCGCCTTATGCATATCCGTTACATCAGCCTGTTGTCCTCATTAACTGGTGCACCTTCACACATCTCGCTTTAGGCAACCCCGTCGTGCCGCTGCTAAAGCCCAAAAAACACAGAACGTCGCTACTCTTTTGTCCATCTCGTAGCTTAAACTCCGGCACCTGTCCGCCTCCCCGAATGCCTTCCCAATCTCACAAAGGGCCCTGACGCCCACGAGCTTCTTGTGTTTCCCCGCAGAGCCCTCACCACTCTCCGATTCCAATAAAAACACCCTCTCCTCCGGAATCCCCGCCATCTCGCATGCCCTCAAAACCCTCTCCAACCCCGCCTCATCCGCAACCACCCACTTCGCGCCGCTCCTGCTCAGCGCGCACGTCATCTAGTCCGGTGTATACGCCGGGTTATTTCCGCTGAAGACCCCCCCCAAGCGTATCGCCGCGATCGCATACCATGACGAGTTCTGGCAGAAGCATGCGAGCACAGAGCCTTCTCGAAAGCTGTACAGCCGCGCGAGGGCGGTCGAGAAGTTGGTGGTGAGCTGGAGGAGGGAGAGGAATGGCAGGGGGGTGTCGGTTGCGGCGCAGATGAAGGAGCCGAGTTGCGAAGGGGGGTTGTTGAGGAGGGGGTAGCTCTTAGGGGACTTGAAGAGGAAGGTCCAGAGGGGAATATTGGACACTAGTGTGAGCAAATGGGATTTAGGAAAGAAAATATAATGTGCATAATCGGGAGGTGGCATACATACCCTCGATCGGGGGAAGCAAGGACTCGTAAACCATGTTGGAGGAACGGGTACCAATACCCCCAGTAAGCTCACATTATTCCAGAAGGGCCTCTCGGCTGATGGAGTTTGAAAAAGTAGAAAAGGAAAATATGCAAAAACGTGGAATATTGTATTGCTCGGTATTTATCATACATATATACCGCTTGTATATATAGCCCCCAGTATCCAGCGTCCCCCAGCCTACTTATCATGCATGAATCGGCTAGGAAATACCTTGCTGCGGATACTCAATCTCACTAGTTAAATATTCCAAAACCTCGACTTACTCAGGTTTCGTGTGCTGAGAGTTACCGCTCGATTGGAAGATCGACCTTAATTGTTACTTGGTTGATTTAATGTTTGTCGCGTTTCTTTGTAACGGACCGACCTCACGGGGCTATTAGCCGGCGCTGAGTCGCAGATCGAGTCAGGCGGGTCACGTAGTGCTCACAAGTTTGAGCAGGACGCTGCTTGTAGAGGAAAGAGTATGGTCAGGAGAGTATATGTTTTATTGCTTGAGGGACCTAGGCTACGGGGTGGAAAAGAGTCTTTATATACAGGAAAGTGCAACACAGAAACAGAGAGATATAGAAGGGCTTCCTTAAGCGCCGTGCCTTCAGCAGAATTGATGTTATCCAAAAAGCGTAATTCCTTAAGCGCCGACAATTCTGTTATCCAAAAAACGTAATTCCTTAAGCGCCGACAATTCTGTTATCCAAAACTGTGCTAGTGGGAGATTCCTTGAACCCGGTCGACCTTAGTATAGTTTTTGGTACAGTTCAGGGTAACCGATTGTGATCCGTGACATTAGGTCCTCCTTTTTGAGGCCGAGTTCCTAGGAGGTATCAAGGGTCCTGGTTTCTGAGGGTATTTGGAATGGAAGTCCTGGAGTAGATCATCACAATGGGTAAGCTCTTGAGGTGTACGCCAGTCGTCGGGCCAGTGGGGGTATCCAGCCCATCTCACTAGGTATTGGAGGCGCTTCCGGCGTAGGCGTGAGTCTAAGATTTGTTCCACCTCCCATTCGGGTTCCCCATCAATCTCGATCGGTTCTGGAGGGTCTTGTCGCTGTCCGGGAAGGGATTAGAGTAGCAGGGTTCTAGGCGAGTGACATTGAAGACTGGGTGGAAGTGGGTCATGAGATTTGGAGGTAGTTCCAGCTCGTAGGTGTGGGGGAGAGGACTTTGATGATCTTGAAAGGTCCATGACGTTTTGCTGCGAGCTTTTGGCTGGGTTGCGTGGTTTTGATTTGGGTGGAGGCGTTGAGATAGACTTGGTCTCCTTCTTGGTATCTTGGAGGTTCTTGATGGTGACGGTCGTAATATTTCTTGTGTCGTTCCTGGGCATCTCTGATGGTTTCTTGGAGGTATCGATGGTTGTTCTGAAGCTCCTGGGACAGATCTTGGGCTGGGGAGTTGATTACGGCTTGCCCCGGTGTAGTACCAAAACGCGGATGGAACCCTTGGAGTGCATAGAAGGGGGACATTTTGGTGGTATCCGATTGGTGATTGTTGTATGCAAATTCGGCCATAGGAAGCTTGGAGGCCCAATTGTCTTGTTGATAGTTGATGTAGTGTCTGAGGTACTCCTCCACAAAACTATTGACTCGTTCTGTTTGTCCGTCGGTCTGAGGGTGGAAGGCTGTGGAGTATTTTGGCTTGATTCCCAGATGGTTGCAGAGGGTGTTCCAGAAACGGTTCTTAAATATTGGGGCACGGTCTGTAATGATTTCTTGAGGTAGGCCATGGAGTCTCACTATATTTTGGAGAAATAGTTGAGCTAGCTCCTCTGCATTGTCACTTTTCTTTGCCGGGATGAAGTGTGCCATCTTGGTGAGTCTATCAACTACGACAAGGATTGCATTATATCCCTGGCTTGGTGGGAGGTCCGTGATGTGATCCATGGTGACACAGGTCCAGGGGGTTTCCGGGGGTTGAAGAGGGTTCAGAAGTCCATATGGCTTGTGGCGGAGAGGCTTGTTTTGTTTGCACTTATGACAGTTGTTAATGTAGCGGGCTATAATTTTCCGCATCTGAGGCCAATAGTACATTCTTGAGATGAGTTCGAAGGTTTTGTCTCGTCCTGGGTGTCCTGCCAGTGGTGCATCATGGTGTTCCTGAATGACCTGAATGTACCGTGACTTGGGTAACATGACTCTTGAGTCATACATGAGGGTTCCTGACTCATCAATTGAGCATAGCTTGAGGTTAATAAGGCGGGAGTGTTTGCTTCCCTTTTTGAGTTCCATCTTGATAGTTCGGAGCATGGGGTCTTGATCCTGGTCCTGAATCAACGTATCGATATCCTGGGTGTTGACTTGAGCAAACATGGAAGGCTTGAGGATAGTTTGGTATCGTTGTGTGAGCCTGTGGTCCCCCTCCTTAGGAAGATCTCCTGATCGTCTTGTGAGTGCGTCTGCCTTTTCATTTTTCCTTCCTTCCCTATATATAATCTTAAAATTGAAACCTGTGAGCTCTTCCATCCATCTGATCTGGCGTTGATTGAGTTTCTTGGTTGTCATGAAGTATACCAGATTCTTGTGGTCTGTATATACTTGAATATCCTCATTATAGACATCACTTCGGAGGTGGTGCCTCCATTCCTTGAAAGCGTCCACTATGGCAAGTAGCTCCTTATCGTAGATTTCATAGTTGCACTTTTTTTTTTTTTTTTTTTTTATATCAGTACTCGCATGCCGCCCTATGGGCTATGGCGAGGTGTTTTATTAAAATAAATGAAAGAAGAAATAAGCACCAAGTACATGTATTGCCCGCGGTGTTCATGCATCATGCGGGTAAGAAGTCCCAAAATTGTGTCCGTGGCCTGTTTACTTCCTCTCTCTCTCTGTCTCGTACACATTCGCCCGTAACCACCTTCCTCCGAGCCTAACTTTCCCGATGTCCGTTGGTTTTTCCAGGTATACTACCACGGAGCTTGTCACTTTGCCTTCCTCCATTAGGATTGTCTTCTTCCGTAGCCATCTGATCCCTGTTGTCTTGCCTATGTCTTTGTTGGATGCCTCCAACCATCTTCGGACATTCCCCAAGTCTTTCCTCAGGGCTATGCCGTGTACGACAATGCCTTGTCTCGAGGTGGTATTGTCGGGGGGGTCGGGGGTGGGATCTGGCTTTGGGAATTTTTTTTTTTTTTTTTTTTTTTTTAAATCACATAACCCCGCTTGTAGCACGTGGCCATGGCAGGGTCCCTGGGCAAGCCCTCGAAGCCCGGAGACAGGCTTAACAAACCCCCCTCTCCCCCCTCCCCTCTTCTCCACACTTTCGCACCCCGGCAAGCAAACTTCCCCGACGGCAAACCGCACGGCGCCCTAGAACCTGATCCCGGAGAAGAACCTTTCCAACTCATCCCACTCCTCCCCATTCTCTGCTGTCCTTTTCCAGTTCTTCCCCATATCCCCCCATTCTCTAAAGCCTTCTGGGCGAAACCTCTGCTGACTGCACTGGAAGGCTAGGTGCGCCCCCGTCTGGGCCTCCCCGCAGCTGCACTTGTCCGATTCCGCCACTCCCATCCTCTTCAACCACACCCCGCACCTTCCTCTCTCCAGGCGCATGGCAGTGAAGTTGGACACCGCTGTCCTATTCCACTCCATAACCTTCCCCTTTCCAAAGCCCTCCACTTCTCTCCTCTCCTTCCTCCACGCTTTCACCCTCTGGCGCACTCCACTTCCAGTGGCCACCTCCTTACCCTGCATCCCCGTCCCCTTCTTTGCCCACTCATCCGCCTTCTCGTTGCCTGCGATTCCGATATGAGCTTTTACCCACAACAGTTTCGCATCCCCCCCCTTCTTCTTTCTCCTCGCCACTGCATTCACCACCCTTCTCACATCCTCCGTCTTTCCCTTTCCCTCCCTGCCTGCCTTCTGAATCGCCATGACAGCAGCTTCAGAATCTAAGCAAACCAGGACCGGTACCTCCTCCGGTACACTCTCCAGCGCACTTCTCACCCCCCTCACCTCCCCGTCAAAAACCGTCGCCGTTCTCCCTACTACCTCCGCCACCACCGCTGATCTCCCCCACACCCCAGCCCCCACCTTGCTGTCCTCGACCTTACTACCATCCGAGAAGAGAACCGCTCTCCCTCTTCCGGCTTCCTCAACCGAGGTCTCCCACTCTTCTCTCCCTCCCCCCTTTCTACCTAGCCTCTCTGCGCACTCCACTTTCACCTTCTCACACTCTCCTCCCCATGAGATCTCCTCGCCCTCCTCCGAGAACCTTGACCACTGCCCCTGCCAGCGGTCCAAAACGCTTTCATATCCATCCCCCTCTTCCAGGGCCCACTGCACCCCCCAGTCCTTCCAGTTCCTCGTCCCCTCCTCCTTCTCCTCATTCCCTCTCCTGAAATCTCCTGTGCATAGTTCTGCAAGCTCCGATGGTACCTCCACTTCCCGAACTATCGCCCTTGCCTGTGCTGCGTCCAGGATCACCTCCGCCCCCTCCACTCCGCACACTGCGTTCACCCCCTCTACCCCTGTGCCTCTCCCCCCTCCAGCTGCCTTCTTTAATGCTTGCAGCTGTACTCTCTCCATTTCTCTTCTCCACTCCTTCTGTCCTCTCCAACCTATCTCACTACCCCACATGGCCACCGCTCTAATCATGCCCGTATAAATCTGTCTCCAGCTCCTCGGGCTTATTCCCCAATCCCTATTTCCCAACCCCGCTAGTGCTCCGGTCAACCTTCTTGCTCTGCTGACTCTGTTTTTCCAGTGTGCCGTGAAGGTCAAATTTTCATCAAAGATGACCCCCAGCCACTTCAGAAACTCCCCCTCCTTCTTCTGCCTCTTTCCTACGCCAAACGTTATCATCTCCCACTTCGACTCCTCCAGCGGGACCTGATCTTCCTCTGCCACCTCTGCCATCACCTTCTTCACCTTCTCCCTCAATCGTCCCATATCCCAATAGCCGTGCCAATCCAGGATCGTCGCAGCTAAATCGTCCACATATGACAGCACCTCCACCTCCGCTCCAGTGGCTACCCTCCTCACCCTCTCCTCCATTTTCTCGATTGTGGGCGCCATGAAGATTAGAAAAATGACTGGCGAGAGTGGGGACCCTTGTGGCACTCCCACGTTCGACCTGCCTCTCCCCCTCTCCTCATCATCCCACCACACCCCAAACTCCCTCCCCCCCATGAATTTCTCCAGCCACCCCATTTTCTTCTTAATCTCCTCACTCCCTCTCTCTTCTATCCTCCTCAGAACTATCTCCCTCCTCACGATGTTAAAGCCACCCTTGACATCCGCTGTCACCCATGCTGCCCTTCCTCCCCTGTGCAGGCACCTCTGTACCTTTGTCACTGCTCTTGCCATTGCTTGAGTGGCATTCCTTCCTTTCCGAGCTCCCAACTGAAGCCTATGGAAAAGTCGGTCTTCTTTCTGCAGCCTGTTAGCCATCACCTTCTCCCCAATTTTCCCAATGCAGTTGATCAGGTTGATGGGCCTCCATGCTTTCGTGGTCTTGATATCCTTCCCCGGCTTGGGTATCATGACCACCCGCATCTCCTTCCACTCCTTCGGAATCTCGTTTCGAATCCAATTCTCAGTGATCTCCCTCACCAGCTCATCACCTATAGGTGTCCTCAAGGCCGCCTTGATCAACCGGTACCCGATTCCGTCTGGTCCCGGAGCCGAGTTATTCTTGGTGCCCTGTAGCGCGACCCTCACTTCCTTCTCTACCCTTTTTCTCTCCCTCTCATCTATCTCTCCTACCCCCTGGTCCCCTCCTACCTCTTTCCCCTCGTTTTCTCCACTCTCCCTCCATTCAAAATTCCTTCTCACCAATGCCCTCACCTTCTCCTCGTTCTCTTCCAAATCTCTCCCCTCCTCATCTACCAGCGCCCCCATTCTCTCCTTACCTCCGAAAGGGTCCTTTGCTACCCTCACCACTCTCCATGGGTCACTGTGCCCCTCCTCTTCCACGAAGTCCCTCCAGCACCTCTTCTTCTCCTCTCGGATCTTCCACTTCAGCTTCTGTACCGCCGCCTTCCACCCCCTCACTCTCTCATCCTCTGTTAACCTCGCCCTCGCTCCCACCCCCCCTCGCGCCAGCCTATTGACTTCTTTCCTCATCTCTTCAATCTCTTCCGTCCACCACCTTTTACTCTTCCCTCCTACCCTTACTTTCTTCTCCAGAGACTCCTTCCATCGTTTTAGTCTCTCATACCCGCTCCCCTCTCCTACCCTTTCAAGCCACTTCTTCTTCTCTTCGTCTCCCCATTCTCCGCCCCACCCCTCGACCTCTTTCTCCACCCTTTCCCAATCAATTCTCACCCTCTCTTCCATTTCTCTCCCTCCCTTCTCCTCCTCCCACTCCACTACCAGTCCTGAGTGGTCTGAGCCCCCTTCCCACAGCTCTACTTGCACCCCCTCTACCCCCCTTACCCACACCAAGTCTATTCTCGATTCTCGCACCCTGCCTTCCACTTCTCTCCTCCACGTCCCTACTCTTTCTCCCTTCAAGGTAAAGCCGGCCTCCTCCATTCTCTCCCTCAGTCTCCTACCCTTTCCGTTCTCCCCAGTTCCTTCTAAACTCCACATCGGGCTATGCGCATTCCAGTCTCCCATGATTACACATCTCCCCTCCACCCTCGTCACCTCTTCCACCCACCCTTCAAACTCCTCCTCCCTCCACCCTCCATTAGCATATACTCCCCCAACCAAAACCTCACCCACCCTACCCCATACTACATTCTCTCCCCCCCTCCTCCCCCTCGCACTCCTCTTACTGCTTCTCTCCCATCCTACTACTCGCGTTCCTGCCCCCACCTCCCCCACCCTCCTCAGGGCTGGATGCGATCCCGTCTTCCACCCGGACTCCTCCTTTCTCTTCCAAACTTCTCCCTCGAAACCTAACTCCCAACCCTCCTTGAAGATATTCTCCCTCCACACATGTCCTACCACGGACGACCCCCCGACGTTTAGGTACCCCACTTTCACCATAAGGCTCTCGGTACCCCGCTGCTCTCTGCCTCCCATCCATCTCCCGGCAGGTCCATACCTCCAAACAAATCTCCCAGCACCACTCGCGGTCGGTGCCTTGACCCCTCCATATCGTCTCTCTCATCGATCTCCATTCTCTCTCCCCCTTTTCTTGCCTTGAGGAAGCCCTTCAGCTCCAGCAGCTTCCCCTTCTCGTCCCAGTCTTCCGACAGAACTCCCGAGACCTTCACTCCGGTCCTCATCTTATCGGTCTCCACCGCCTTCTCCTTCCCCTTCGTCTCCCCTACCTTTGCCGCCTTGCTTGACTCCTCTTGCTTCTTCTTCATTGGGGTCTCCTCCACTCTCTCCCTCTTCTGGCTCTGATTTGGAGTAACCGGTTTTGGTCGCTCCGGACAGATTCTTGCGATGTGGCCCCACCTGCCACACGCATAACATGCCATCTGGCCTTTCTGGAACCTGCATTCCCGCGCCAGATGCCCCTTCTTTCCGCACTTGAAGCAACCCGTCCCCTGCCTTCCCTGGCTGCCCAACTGCGTTCCTATTACCTGCACTTGCTGACCTGCACCCAGTGGTCCAAAACCCATTCCCGGAGGAATGACTTGTCCCCTCGAGTACACATTATACCCCACCCCTCCCTTCCACGTCTGCTGCTGCTGCTGCTGCTGTTGCCCCTGCTGCTGCTGCTGCTGCCCTCCTACCCCCGCTGTTGCCACCATGTTGGCCGCCATGTTGGCGTAACTCACCCGCACCTCCGCCTGCATGTGCCCCCCTGGCCTATATCTTTCTACCACTCTCTTCTGCCCCCTCCACACCAAACCCTTCTTCAACACCTTCACTGCCTCATCCGCATCCACCACCTCGAACTTGAGCTGAGAAACTCGCGGTTTCCCCATGGATGGTACTGCACCGAAGCGCACTGGTGGCCTGGACCCGAACTTGATGTCTGGGTTTTCCTCCTTCAACTTCTTCCTCATCACCTCCACATCCTCCCTTCCCTCCTCATAGTCAGCCCCCTTCATTACCAGAGGGACCGCATCCTTGTTGTGGACCTCCACTCTCACGAGATCCTCTCCAAAGATCAGGCGCATCCATGCCGCGAACTTCTCCATCACCTCCTTCTGGCTCTCCTTCTCTCCGATGTCTACTAAGAACCAAGTCCTCTCGAACTTGGAAGCCGCCGAGTTCCTCTCCACTCGCGTCACCCTCCACCCTCTCTCGCCTTCCTCTTTCGCTGTTGTCTCCCACAATGACTCACACCTCTTCATCAAAATATTTCTCTCCTCCACACCCTCCTTTCCGAACGGTACTGCCGCCTTATGCACTGTCCTCAAAGTTCTCTTCCACAACCTCCTCCCCCTCACTATTGTCCAGTCCTCCCCTTCAATCCTCTTTTCCGCCTCCATTGCTGCCCTCACCGCCTCTTCCTTCAACTTCTTCTCTTTCTCCTCTAGAGCTGCCACCTTCACTTGTGAGCTTCCGGGCATCTCCATCACCTCCGCCACCTCCTTCAAAACCTCCGCCCTCTCCACCGTTGCCCTTCTTTCTTCTGCAATCTTCCTCTGGCTTTCCTCTACCGCCTTTTTGCGCCTCTCCTCCTCCCTCTTCTTTTTCTTCTCTGTCTCTTCCTGCCACTTCCGGATTTCCCGGATTTCTGCTTCCCTCTTCCTCCTCTTCTCCTCCTCTTCCTTTTCCTCCTCTCTCTTCTTCTTTTCTTTTTCTAGCCACCTCTCCTCCTTCCCTGAGGCCAGCCCCATCGCTACATGCATCTCTCTCACCATCCCCTCCAGAGCTGTCATTCTCTCCTCCATCTCCGTTTCCTTCGCCCTTCTCTTCTGCCTCCATGCCTCTCTCGCCTCCTCCTTCCACCTCTTCACCTCCTCCCCTGTTGTCTCCCACCTCCTCGTATACCTCATCCCCTTCTCCCCCTCCTCCATTCTCTTCCTCAACTCTTTCCATCCCTTCTCAAATATGGTCGTTCCCAAAACGGCTGCTACCCGCTGCCGTGTTGCCTCCACTGCCTTCGCCTCCCCCTTCTTTCCCTTTTCTTTCAGCACCTCCTCCTTCTTGACCAGCACTTGCGCTGCATGCACTAGTGCTAACACTGTCTTTCCCTCCTTACCTAGCCCCTGCCCCTGCTCCTCTTCCTCGCTTTCTTCTTCATTCTCCTCCTCCTCTCCTCCCTCCTCTCCGCCCTCCTCCATCTCTTCATCAACTCCTCCCTCGGTCTCCCCCTCCTGCTCCGAGTCCCTTCTCTCCACCTCTCCTCTCTCTTCTTCCTGCACTGTCGGTAAGATCGGAGCTGTCGGCTCAAGATTCGGCTGTGAGTCTCCAATCTCCTTGATCTCTCTCCTCCTCCCCTGACTTCTTCTGCTTCTTCCCTCACATGGAGAGGCACTTCTTTCTCTTTCTGTCCCTTCCCTCCTTCCCCAGCTCATCATTACTCTCGTCGTCCTTGGGGTGACTTGCTGTTTCTTGAAAACCACTATAGGTCCCTTCTTCACCGTAATGCATTCCCTGGTGGCATTCTCCATGGCTTCTTTCTCCTTCACAATCACAATCCCGTCCTTCCCCTCCTCGTACTTTCTAAATATCGCTGCATCCGCACTCCAGTGTCTGACTACCGCTGCTACTTCTCCGACCCCGGTCAAACCTCCAGTTTCTACCCACATCACCTCCGGTACCCCCCTTCTTTGAGCCACTGCGATGGCATCCTTTCTCAACTTGTCGATCATATCTAGCTGCCCATCGTACTCTCCGCCCTTTTTTAATGCCCTTTCTACCCTTTCTTTTACTGTACTCATATCCCCTGCCTCCCCTACCCTTGCCAACCACCAATCCTTCCTTTCCCATGTGTGGATCTCATCCACACACCATACCTTGTTCCTGTCAATCACATACACCTCCCCCGTCCATCCATCTCCTACTGGTCCCAAGAATTCCATCTTGGAAGTGTCTTCTTCCACCGACATTTTCCTATTTACCTCCTCTCTTACCGCCTTCTCCTGCCTTCCTTGTGTCTACCCTTAACTGGGTGTCGCCGCTTTGGGACTAGCTTCGGCGCTATTCCCAAAATTGAAGGTGGTCCACTTTTCTGCCCTTGTTTCTTCTAGGTCCCCGTTCGCTAGCTCAGTGCCAAGCGGGTGTGCCGGGGCACGAGTGCCTCGCTTGTCGCGATTTGTATGGGAGGAACTCAGAAAACTCTGAAACCTTGACCTGAACGAAACGAGTCTGTAACCTCTGAATTCTGAGAAATAAAGTCGATATTCTTTCTCGGGCGGTCCCGAGCTTCGCTCCAATGTAATTTTGAGTTCTGAGTGCGCTGGGAAGTTGGCGTTCCTCCAAGCGCTCGTTCTCTGAAAGTAGTTGTCGGTGTGGCTTTGGGAAGTGGGGTCGAGGTCCGGGGGCGGGGATGGGATGTTGATGGTTCCGGTGTCGGTGGTTTGGGGTTTTGGGTAGTGGCGGGCGTGCTGCTTGCCGGTGTGTCCACCGGGTCTGTTGCGGCAATCTTGTTTGCCTCCCTGTCACTTAACTGGCGCTTGATGGCATATGCATCCTGATTGGACGGTATCTTGCCTTTGCGCTTCTTAGTCTGGCTTGGGGGGGGGGGGCGGCGGCAGAAGCGGCGGGTGGGTTTTCTGTTCCCGGGTCCTCCGAGAACACGGTGTTGATGGGGCTGAACCCCAATGGCTGTGGAGGCAATGGCGCCGGGGATGGCGGTGGAGGCTCGGGGGGTTCGGCACTCAGCCAGCTCGGTCGGGGGTCGCCCGGATCCCCTGTGAAGACCTGTATAGTCGCATCGCCGTTGAAGCGAACTGCCAGGACTGATCCGTCAATTGGTTTGTCTCCGTCCATCCCGAGACCCCACAGTGCGAGGAGGATTGAGCCCCAGAACGTTGGCTGGCGGTCATGCAACAAATCATGCGTCAGTTCTTCCCAGTCTGGTATCCGGATTCGGGGCCACGAATTCAGCCATTCGAAGGGAGTAAGGTGGAGGTCCACCGGAGTCGGCGGGAGGGAGGCGGTCCTTTCGGCGTGTGGTGGTGGCGGAGGGGGGGACGCGATCCTCATTGGCGGAGGGGAGGCAGTCCTCTCGGCGGGTGGAGGTGGTGGTTTGTTTTTCTTTCCCTTCGGCATTTGATTGGTGGGAGGGCGGTGTTTCGCGGTCTCCTATTGGGTCTTGGCGTGGGGTTTGTGTGGTGGCAACACGATGGTGAGCTGAAAATTTCCTCAAAGTTTCGCCCCGGGGGGAAACTTGTGGGTTATGGTATTTGGAAATGAAAATTAGATCAAAAGACTCAGCTCGCTGAGAGCTTTCGATCTATGTGATTTTCGCTGGGGGGGACGTTGTGGTTGTGGAGTCGTTTCCAAACGCTCGTCCTGAGGTGGTTGTTGTCGGTGGGGTGCATAGTTGCACTGTGCGGGGGTCATACGGTGGCTGTAGAACGCAACTGGGTGAGTTTTCCCTTCATGTTCTTGACTCAGTACTCCGGCTACCACATAGTCTGAAGCGTCGGTTTCCAGGGTAGCTGGTCTGGAGGGGTCGAAGTACTTTAGGATTGGTGCAGATGTGAAGGATTCTTTGAGCTTTTCGAATGCCTGCTGCTGTCTTGGTTCCCATTTGAACGCTTGATCCTTTTTTAGCAGGTCATACAATGGTCCTGCAACCTTGCTGTAGTTTAGGATAAAGCGTCTGTAGAAGTTAGCAAACCCTAAAAAGGTTTGGATATCCTTTATTGATCTAGGGGTTTCCCATTCCTTAATTGCTTCGACTTTCTTGGGGTTCATCTTAATGCCGTCTGTAGTCACTATGAATCCCAAATACTCGACCTGTTGTTTATGAAAATCGCATTTTTCCGCTTTAACATATAGCCCATATTCTCTCAGCCTGTGGAGAACCCTTTTGACGTGTTGTATATGGTCCTGGAGTGAGGTGCTGAAGATGATAATATCGTCTAGATAAGGGGTGCAGAATTCATCCAAAAATTCTCTGAGGACATTGTTGATGTGAGCTTGGAATGTGGCGGGTGCATTAGTGAGCCCAAAGGGCATGACCTTGTATTCGAAGTGTCCATAACGGGTCCGGAAGGCTGTTTTCCATTCATCTCCTTCCTTAATCCTGATTCGATAATAGGCTTCCCTGATGTCTAGCTTAGTGTAGTATTTCGCTCCCTTGAGTCGGTCAAGAGTTTCATTGATAAGGGGAAGTGGAGTACGGTTCTTGATTGTGATATTGTTAAGTCCCCTATAGTCCACACACAACCGTAATGATCCGTCAGGTTTCGGTACAAAGAGGATTGGCGCCCCTGCGGGGGAGGTGGATGCCTGAATGAATCCTTTCCTTAGATTGTCTTCCAGGTATTCTCGTAGGGCGAGGAGTTCCTTTGTGTTGAGGTTGTAGAGAGGGCCAAACGGGGGTGACTTTCCTTCTTCCAAGATAATGGCATGATCGATCCCTGGTCTATGGGGGGGGAGTTGCTCTGCTTTGTCCTGGTCAAAGACATCAATAAAGTCATAATATTCCTTGGGTAGGTATTCCTTGGGGTCTTTGCGTTCCTTCTGACGATTCCTATCGTGTGAGTGCTGTATCATTTCCTGGATTCTTTGGCTAGATACTTGGTTTGCTTGACGGAATAAGGCTTGGTCTATGTCATGAACGTTAATGCTATAGGTGGGGTGCTTCTTAGCGAGAGTCTTGAAGGCAATAGCATTAACGAAGGCTATCTTATTTTGTGGGGTTAAGGTAGCTGGTCGCTCATAGAGGAGTTGAATGGGTTGGTTTCCTGAGTTGTGGGGGTTGCAGGAGGGGGGAAAACGGAGTTGATTTTTGTCGTGATCTATTTGGATATTGTGCGTTCTTTGCCAACCTATTCCAAGTACTAGAGGATTATCCTTGCAGGTTTCAGTAATCCCGAATTCAATTAGCTCTTCATGGCCATTAATGTTCATCTTGACAACACACCCTTCTTGGATAAGGGGGTCCTTGGCTTGGGTTTTGTCCATAAAGATCAGGTTGACTACTTGAGATATAGGTTGGGTTGTGAGCCCGCCCTCTTGAATCACCCTTGGGTGCATGAGATTACCTTGTGCGCCCTGATCTAGGAACGCATAGGTCTTGACTTGGCTTGATTCTGAGTTTGATTTTTGAGATAATGATACAGGCAGTAAGAGAGGGAAATCATTCAGTTCAGAAAACGCAGCATGAAATTCGACATTATTTTTTGAGTCTTCCAGAGACTCGACCCTAACATTGCATAATGAGAAATCAATAGGAACTTCGGAAAGGACTTGAGGGGCTTCAGAAAAACTAGGAAAACATGAGCAAGAGGCTTGGAAACAGTGAGAACACAGTGACAACGAAGTTTGAGGTAGGACGGAAAAAAGGTTCTTAGAAACTTGAGGCGCCTGAGGACTTGACCTTGATCCTGAGCTTGGTGCGGTAGCAACAAAGCTATTGGATCGAGTAGAAGAGGGGCTACCTGTCTTCTCTACTCTTTGTCGTTTAACTCCTCGATTTTAACACCTCCAGCCTCACTGGCGGTATCTGTATTAATTTGATTCACCCTGCGTGGAGGAGGAGAGGTGGTGTTCTTGGTGGGAGTTGGTTGGCGGGAGCGGGGCAGGCGTTTGGGGCATTGGTAGGCGAAGTGTTTTCCCTCCCCACAATAGTAGCATAGGCCTTGTTGTTGGCGCCTCTGTCTTTCTTCCTTAGAGACCCGCCTTACTGCATCTAATTCCATTTCCATTGGGCCGTGGTATCCTTGACTAATGGCTTCGGTATACGTCTTAGGAGGAGCGGAGGGCCTTTGGGGTGTAGGGGGTCCTTGAGAGGGCCGCGGTTTCGGTAAGGGAAGCTGGAGGTTAGTCTTTCTCTGGTTGAAGTAGTTGTTGTCTATTTCCGTTAAGTTCTCAACCAACTTTGACAGTTCCCAACTGTTGGCTCCTATCTGTGTTAGAAGCCAATCTCGAAGTCGCGGAGCCAGTCCTCTTCTGATTGCCATAATTTTTCCCACATCATCGATCCCAGCATCAATCGCAAGGCGCTGTACCTGAGTCCAATATGCTGTAAATCTGGCGTCTCCCTGAGCGAGCTTGTCGAGCTGTTGCTGTGCGTGGCCTTTCTCATCACTAATTCCGAAGGCAGCGGTAAGAGCTTTTCGGAAGGCATCGTAGTCAGGGAAGGCCTTCTTAAGGGCGTCGTTATCCTGGAGATAAGGCTCGAACCACTTAGAGGCTGTGTCTCGTAGGAAGGAGGAGGCGTAGTTAATTTTGGTATGGTCGTCCTTGAAATGGTCAGGGTTGTTGGTGAATTGGATGGATAGCTGGTTGAACCATCCCCTGAGCTTCTCTCGTTCGCCAGAGTAGGTTTCTGGCTCCTTGATTTTGATGTTGGATTTCCCTTTGACGCTGTCCAGCAGCTGCTTGAACTGAGTTTCTGTGAAGGTGATGGCGGACATGGTAGGCCGGGGAGTAGAGGTTCTTGATGGAGGAGGATTGGGGGTAGCTGTTCGTTGTGGGGGGAAGTCGGTGTCAGATTCGGAAGCGGAGCTTCCGAAGTCGATTTCCGGCTTGGGTTCCCTTGGTCCTTCCAGTTTCTAATCGTGAGGGTTCCAGAAATATTCTTCCGGCCAGTCAGGTTCTTCGTTTTCTTGGAAGTCCTCGTCAGCTGTCTCTTCTGGGTTTTGTAACTCTTCTTTGATCTGCTGTAAGAGGTAGTCGTGGGCGTGAGAGTCTGTGGCTTGGTAGACGAGTGCGTTTCCTTGTTGAAGTTGTTGTTGGGCGAGATTGTAGAGGTCCACGAGATTATCCTGGTTTGACGGAGAGTCCGGTATCGTGAGTCCTTGATAGTTACTTGGGCCAGCTTGAGGAGAGGCAATGGGTGCGAGGTATTGGGTGTAGACCCGTCGTTTTTTGTACCCTGACTCCTGGTCAGTCTGCGTTCCTTGTTCTGTATACTTGACGCTTTGGATGAGGTCTAAGCTTGAGTTGATGTATCGTTGGGGGAGGAGGGGGGCGTCCTTTTGTACTACAAGGAGAGTCTGAGTAAGGGAGAGTGTGTATGAAAGAGCCTTCAAGATTGCAGAGTATAGTGTAGTGGGTATTCTGAGCACAACGTGGGGCTCCTTGTTCATGACAGGTCTTCTTCGTTGATTGGGCAGTAGGGGCAATTGCAGTTGTGGTCTGGTATGAAGAGGTGTCCAAATTCTGGGATGGGGTCTTGTTGGGTTGTGGTTGTTCCCCTGGTAACGACTTGGATGACTTGGAGGATTTCGTCCACTGGGATGAATTGGGGGGAGGTGTTTGTGAGGGCTCGATAGGAGGCGGCAGCGAAAGAGAGGGTGGCTCGTAGAAGGGGCTTAAGTGTCTGGAGTAGTGGTCGCGGGATCCTAATCGTGGTGTAACGTGGAGCAGATTCGATCATAACCTTGCTGGCGTCCTGGTTCTTGAGGGAATGAGGCGAAGCAATAAAGTGTAACGGACCGACCTCACGGGGCTATTAGCCGGCGCTGAGTCGCAGATCGAGTCAGGCGGGTTACGTAGTGCTCACAAGTTTGAGCAGGACGCTGCTTGTAGAGGAAAGAGTATGGTCAGGAGAGTATATGTTTTATTGCTTGAGGGACCTAGGCTACGGGGTGGAAAAGAGTCTTTATATACAGGAAAGTGCAACACAGAAACAGAGAGATATAGAAGGGCTTCCTTAAGCGCCGTGCCTTCAGCAGAATTGATGTTATCCAAAAAGTGTAATTCCTTAAGCGCCGACAATTCTGTTATCCAAAAAACGTAATTCCTTAAGCGCCGACAATTCTGTTATCCAAAACTGTGCTAGTGGGAGATTCCTTGAACCCGGTCGACCTTAGTACAGTTTTTGGTACAGTTCAGGGTAACCGATTGTGATCCGTGACATTCTTATTTATTCAATGAAGTACTGCACCTCTATAATACTGCTCTCAAAGAATCCAGTCGATTTGCCAAAGCATCCTGGCTGGGTTTGATCCTTTAATAGTGATTGTATTGCTATAATTGACAATAGCAGTTAGACAGTGCGTCCCGAAGACAGCATGCAACAGAGTGGGGAAGAGATGATCTATGCGTTACCTTCTATGACTACTGATACCGTTACCTTCTGACAATGGCGAAAAAATGTGATTGGCTACCATGACGTGCAAGATACCTGCAAAACCCACCCTCGCAGTTAATTAAACGCGGCTCTCCACTCCTACTGTGGGGAAAACGGATGGTTTCGATTCCGGCAATGGTGCAAGGATGGATGGGTGTGCAGATTAGTACCAAGGCCCAAAATGAATTCGTAGGTATCTTGAGGTCGCGCTGCGGCATGTTGTCCATGGGAGCAGGAGCATGACGCCAAAGATTGACAAGCTTGCGTTTGAGCTAAGGCGCTAATTGATACCTAATGGAGCCAAACAATAGTATTGTACCAATGGGGGTACAACAACAGTCTCATGCCAAATGAGGGAAGTAACGGCCCCAAGAAGGATAAAAGGGTAGATTTGAACTTACGAATCTGTAGATAAATAGATCAGAGGATTCACAATATATCGAGTACCTATAAATCTTTGTTCTAAGAGTTTCGCTAGTTTCATGAACAGAAAAGAAATGTTTGGATATATAAATATCGTCAGAGGGTAGTAGTAATATACACTGTTTGAACAGCAACCTTCTCGCCATACTACTTCGTCCTTTCCCCCTACTTCTTATCACTCTCTTATGTCTAATGAAAAGTTATCTTCCCCTTCCTTTCTCTTCCTAAAGCATGGAAGCCACTGCTGCTTCAGTACCTACGCAAACAGCCTTTGTGGCACGGCCGAAGCTGGAGAGATGCTCGCGGAATCAAAATCATAGCAATGCTGTGCGTCATCTAACAGGTACTCAAAAAGCTTGTCATGCTTGTTTGGACACTCGTTGCACCTTGGGATGTCAGTCGTGGTCGTAAAGTGCTTACTGAAAGTCTCATTGGAGAGCAGTGACAAGGTCCGCCAGGGGTCGAACTCGCCGCTGGTCCAAAATGTATTTGACGGATGCATGTACCAGCCGCCGAAGTGGGCATTTGTGGCAGCTGCACTGTAACGAACCAACCTCCACCACGGCCGAAATACTTCTCCCGCACGTGACACGCGAGACCCGAGGCCCCGAGACCCTGCCACAGCTCGAACTCCTGCTGAGCTGCCGCGTAGCGGCAGTACCTGAAAGCTCCGACCCTCGCCGCCCGCCCTGAGTCCTTACGCACAGCAGCCGCTTGTATCCCGGTCGCTGCCCATATGTTTCTGCATATTCCCTGCCACAGCCCGAACTCCTGCCGAGCCGCCGCGTAGTGGCAGTACCTAAAAGCTCCAACCCTCGCCGCCCGCCCCGAGTCCTCACGCACAGCAGCCGCTTGCATCCCGGTCGCTGCCCGTATGTTCCTGCATATTCTCTTGCATTCATGATTCGTCCAAAATGTTCTCCTGCATTAGCTCGAAGTTTCTCCCGCGCTAGTTTGTTCTTCTGCCAAGTTTCTGGGCTCGTTTGATTCTCCTGTATCTAGAATGTTCTTCTGCCAAGATTCCTGGGCTCTCCATAAAGGAGGCTCATCCCCACGTCCCTCTCTGCTCCTCATGTAACTACTTGTATCCACCCTCAGGCTGTACGTAACTCTGCATACATCTCTCTCTACATGATATAGTACTGACTGTCTCTACCCGCCATGAACCCCGCTGCCTCCCTGGCACCCGCTGCCTACTCTGTATCTCGACCCCGGCCCTGACCCGTTCTTTACACACATGGGCCTTTTTGGGTAGGTAGCCCGAAGACAAGTCTGGCAAGCCATCGGGGAACTGGCGATAATACATATATTGCGAGTGTTTCAGGGTGTTGTATTTGGATCCGAGAGAATGGGGTCCGATATTACTGGCCTAGTAAAAACACTACTCGGTGCAGTATTGTGAGGATAGATCAAATCTATGTGTTAGTAACATGGAATTTTTCGAAAGTCTAGATGGAGATTTTATGTAGCTGATATATATGATACCTACCTACCAGGTCTAGCTTATGCTCAACACTCTCTGGAAGGGCTCATCAAGCCTACAGTCTAGCTGTATCATACTATTTGTCATGAACCCTTCACAATATCGCTACAGGTTATATCGATTGAGCAGATCCACAAAGCCTGGCTATCTGGCTCACCGTTCTGCCAGCAGCTTACCCGACTTTGGCCTTACGTCAGTACCGTTTTCCAAGGCGGCACAGAACCGAATCAGTATTGTATCTATTTCTGACCCTTGCCAGTTGTACAGTAGGTAAAAGAGGGTGTTACTGAAGACCTCATTAGAGTCTTCTCCCCGGTGCAGCCAAGGAAGTACTGCTTAACCTAAGTGGTGGTTGTTGGCCTCGAAAGCTGGCTGTTGATGTAGTTCAGCACTCACTTGATATCATGTGTACAGTTTCCGTAGCCGTACGCTACCATACCATGGTAGACCTGATCCTAGTAAAAGGTCATATCTATAGAGGCTTGCACGGGGGCAGATGAAGCATATGCTGAATCACTCATTATGATGACTTAGCATGGGATTCTAAGACTCACAAAAGAGGTACTCACCTGCAAATACAGTGTCAGGATACTTGTAACTTGTCCTTGAGCATGGCTACTCTCATTCCTGAGTAGCTGCCCCCGACGTGGATCCACGATGTCCTCCTTGGGTTAAAATCTACTGTCTGGCTAATTAGGCTTCTATTCCTACCAGATAGCTTAGCATCCGGCCTGCTAATCTTCCATTTAAACTGATTTGCAAAAATCATAAAGTTCTTCAATGCCTGCTCCGTCGTCAACTATTGCATCTGTTCGCTTGTCGTGTTGAGGTCAATGGGGTACGGGGTGGACTGCCCATAGTATCTGGGCTCCTACAGAATGCCTGTAACAATCCAACCCAGACCCCTCGCCCCAGACCCTCCAGCTCCAGTCCTATACTGCTGGCAACTAACATACTACTCGCTAGTAC